>JAODAL010008373.1:0-118152 GCA_025379985.1 Phyllomedusa bahiana | reverse complement strand
GCTGGTTTTGGCACCCTCCGGTCAAAAAAGGAACGCCCCCACACTTGGGTGCATTTGCGGCACCGTCCACATTGTAATCACCTAAAAGTATGGTGCACACGCCCCAGAACCCCCCCACATCTGGGTCTTTAAAAGGTTAATCACTGAACAAAAAATCTAAAGCCCTATTTTAAAAATATACCTTTTATTAATAACCTTTTTAAAAAGGTTTGCAAATCAAACCCCTTAACCACTAAATTTAAAAAAAATATCCTCTACCCCTTACTTTTCCCTGCAAAAACCCTGCAAAGGGCCGGGTCATCGCCCTGATAAGGCGGCCCCCCCTCTGGAGACTTACCCTATTCCCACACTAATAAATCCCTTTTTGTTATACTTCAAACCCTATCATTTAAAAGGGAAACAAAAGAAATGCCAAAAAGAGGAGGAATAAAATATAAGATATTCCCAACTTTAATGTGAGGATCATTTTTAATTGTGGGGAAACCTGAACAATTGGATAGATAAACAGCTTTCAACATACGACCTTAAGAGCTTTGATTGTCCAAAAAACCCTATAGGGTTTTTAAAATGTGGCCCAATTATCCCGAGCGTTTCTCCCCCAAAAACAACAGGGGTTCATCGGGGGTTTTCAAAAGTAGGAATACAGATAACCCCCATAGCAGTAAATGATGATAGTTGTGGTACCTTAAAGTATCCCCACCCACCCTTAAATAGGTAAAGAAGGAGTGGCTTACTTACCATCTTCCACCATTACAAGGTGCAGCGAGTACCTCAATAATTTTGGAGCGCACCTGCTCATACATTTAGAGAACAGGGCTGCGTCAATATTTGGGCTGAAAGCCCCACTAGAATACGGGTTGCATTCCGAAACATACATGTCGTCTTTATTTTTTTCAGGCAGAATTCTTTATCATGTCCTCTTTCAGGGTTGTGTAAAAAGGCTGCAATGTTTCAGGGACAGCCTCGTTTGTCAAGCACATCTGAGATTGTTTGTGGGCCCCCCTTAAGGGACAGGTACACACCCATCATACAAAAAATAGTTTGTAATTACTATTTTAGATCGCAACACAGCAATCAAACTTACATATATACACATATTACTGTTGCAAATAATAAAGACTCCAAGTGTTACCTAGATAAGGACGCAGAGGCATTAAATCGCATGACATGGACTTGTGAGAGCGGTTGAAACACAGGTTATGTAAAAGTTACTAAGAAAGTTTATTATTGCAATTGTTTGGATATAAAATAGATAATATTTGAATAATTCTACGAGACAAAGTCTTTCATTGGATAACTGGGGTTTCGTTTTGAATTGTAAATGTCGTCATTGCAGCAGACAGTTACCTGCATTCTCAAAAATGTGAAAAACCACCTCTGAAGTAGGTACTCTACACTTTTTTAGTCTGGATTTGGCCATAGTTGCCTTATGTGCATCCAATCTATAGGCAGGAATGCACAAATTCAGCAGATAAATGGAGTAACAGTCAATAGTTTTTTTTTTGTTATTTTTTGCAAGGTCTGTTTTTTTAGTCTAAAATTAACATTTCCTTTCATAACAGAGGGAAGTTTTATTGATGAAAGTTTAGAAAATGAAGGAAGTATTTGTGGGAGCGACTCAACATTCTACCGGCAGACACAAGGTAACATTTATGTATTTAATTTACTTTTCATAGTATTAATTTGATCATGTGTTATAAATGAAAAGTTAAAGGGGTGTTCTCACCATGCTATTTCACACCCAGCTTATGATTCACACTTCGTTTTCAGGTTTAAGGTGGTTCTAAAACAGTGACTGGCATATCAGCTCTGCTATTCCTAGCTGAGCCTGTTATAGTGAGTTGAATGCTGGAGGTTTATAAATTGAGGTACACAAAGCTCCAGTGCTCTAAGGGCATGTCCCCACGGCACAGGTTTTCACGCGGATTTACAGACGGTTTTCGGTTTTGAAAGTCGTCTGTAAACCGGGTGTCAACCTTTTACATGGACTTCAATGGAAAATCCGTGCAGCAGTCCCCAGTGCATGGATTTTCCATCGGACAAGCCAAAAAACAGAGCATGTTCATTCTTCCGCCCTAAAATGAACATGTTGGTGTGAAGGGGGTTGGGGCTTGAATCCGCAAACTGCGGAGAAATGCTTGAATCCGCAATCTGCGGAGAAAAGCTTGAATCCGCAAACTGCGTACCAAAAACAGACCAAATAGCGGTCGGGATTTCCCGACCGGTATTTGGTCTGTGCAGTGTAAAGGCCCCTAAGGGGTTAAAGTTTGTCAGTAACATAGATAAACAAGCTTCTATTTTACTGATATAGCTCAGTAGAGGGTGACTCTCCATGGTCAGACAGGGCAGCTATAGGAATTACAGCAGAGAGAGAGATAAACAGTAACCTAGAAAGACTTGTGAAAACAGTAAATAAAATCTTCTCTAACTCCTAAACAAAACAAAATCAGAAAAGCAAAATATTTGGTAATAATCTTTTACTTTTGCCTACATGTTCAAAGCTTATTGTGGTAAAAAAAAAAAACTTTAATTAAGCTTTTTGTTAGTACAAACATTTTTTATGCTCAGTAAACGTACTATGGAAACGCAAAGAAATGCACAGCTGGTTTTATTAATGATGGAGTTGATAGAATTTATAATTATCTAAGGGAATGTCCACACGACAAGGTTTTCAGTTGGTCTATAGAAAATCCGGACAGTAGTCTACGTTGCATGGTTTTCTTATGGGCAGATTATCACACTGACGACGTTCTGAAAAACTCGGAACATGCACAATCCTCTGCCCTTCTTTTGGGCAGAAGCTGTGCTATTCAGTGGTTAAGGGGAATGGCTGAATCCGCAGAACCGTCCCCCAAAACCATTGAAAATATGATAAAATACTGGCCGGATTCTTAAACAGAATGTGTGGCTGTGCCCTTAATCTTCCCAGCCCAAAACAACCCCACCCAAAATATAATACTTCTCCCTTGGAAACCTTCTTTGTTAAAAGCGTTGTCTCAATACATCAATTCATCTTACCCCAGTCCTGTCTTCTTGGTTTCATTTTTGAATTCGCTGTTGGCTGGCTTTACTAGGTACTACTGACCTGCAGTGATGAGCTTCCGAGGACAGCAGGTCTGTAGCTATAGCGACCAGTGCTGGCAGCCTATCAGGAGAGATCAAACAGGTCTGTAGCTATAGTGACCTGAGGAGCTGATGCAGCCCATACAAGAGGGGATATCTAGGAATAGGTAGGACACTGGTAATGGACATATATTGCAAAGTGACTTGTTTTTGCAAGATCTTTAACATAAAAAGCAATCCTTGTAGTGAGACAACCCTTTTATGTTTTTTTTTTTTTGTGTCACAGTGCTTTAGACACTTTTTAGTTAGGAATGGTTATAAAAGGGGTTATGGCCTTGTCAGGGTGAGTGATTCTTTCTGTAAAAAAGGGCGACATGCTGGGGCAGAATTTTGGTGGAAAGAATAACAATGAATTGTTGGTGTAAAAATTAGACAAGTCTAAAGATGCAGCAAATCTGGCATGAGCATCTTTGATAAATCTGGCTAATTTTTAACATCCTAAGTTAATGTTATGTTTAATTCCTAAACAAGACCCACATAATGGGTGTATGGCACGTCATCAGATCCAGTAATGTGATCAACGATGGAAAAAGCACTTAAAGCTACTCAATTCACTAATGTATTTGGAAGGTTAAGGATGGGTAACAATAAGTGGTAGGTCTCAAGAAATTGCTTTTAACCATTAAAGCCTTGGACCCCTTGATACAGAAAAAAATATTTTACATAAGCGCAATATGCAAATCCCAGCAAAATTTCTGTTTAAAGAACCCCACCCGGTATTTTGACATCTTGTACAGGGTTTTTTTGGGGGGACTTTCTTTTCCCGTGGTTTGCAGATTCGCTCGGAATTGCGGAGGAAACCCTTAACGGCCGCATGGATTTTGAAGTTTTGAAGCCGAGCATGATCCTCTCCCTTGCGAAACAGGGCCGCAGGGCCGTATTCCAACACAACGAAACCAAACACACCTTCAAAATGACCACTGCCTAAATACTGCTGGACTGGAACCCAAACATGTCTTAGACCCCAAACCTATTGAGCCGTGGGCATCCTCAAATGGGCGGTGGGGAAGCCAAGGGCTCAAAAAATCCCCCACCTCGAAGGGTGAAAAAGGTGTTTGTGGCAATCGTGAAAATCTAATGCCTCCATCCCAAAGAGAGTTAAACAAGGCTTTCAAATTGGGTTTCCACAAAAATCTTGAAACTTTGGGCACAATTTTTAAATTTTTACTTAGGGTTGTACTCACATTTGTTGCCAGCCGTTTAGACATTGCGGTAGTATGTGGAGTTATTTTGGGGGAACACCAAATATACACTGTTATACAAGCTGTACACTGACTATTTTATATTGTATCAAGGTGTCATCTTTTCAGTGTTGTCCCATGAAAAAAATATATTACAATAGTTACAAAAATGTGCGGGGTGTGCTCACTTTTGTGAGATACTGTATACAAGAAGTAGCACTGCAACCAGCTATATGAAAAACTTGCTTAGACTCAACAGCAGCAAAATGATAGGACATTTTTAAGGAAGATTATTTAGAAAGTTGCTTAATTTTGCTTTTAAGCAAGTGAATGAAAAAGTTTAAAAAATAAGTCCAAATATATTCATAACCTTTAGTTTAATAAAGATTTGAAATCCCATTTTACATATTTCCATAAAATAGTTAATGTGTAGAAATGTTAGAAGTGCTATGTACAAATTGGGCTTCAATACAATTTTATGCTTTCCAAACAGAGGGCATATAAACAGATGAGACTAAAGCCCATAAATATAAGCATATATGAAATATTTGAATCTTTCTAAAGGTAATAACATGTGTCCTATTTATGTGACTTTCAGGACACAGTATGATGGACACCCTTTCAGTGGCCTTACGTGTGGCAGAAGAAGCTGTAGAAGAAGCGATTGCCAAGGCTGAGTCATACAGTGATAGCTTGGTAAGCTCTTTGTAAGTCTCTGTCTTTCTAATTGCTGGTGTAAGGAGGTAATGTATATTAGCATTTATGGAAATCTACATTTTTTAGAACCTGTATAAGAAAATATTAACAAATAATTCTAGTCTGTGTGAGTGAGACTAGATGCATGGAGTACTGTGCCTCAGCCACAGTGGGGAAGGCCCTTTTTAAATAATTTTTGTCCTTACCTTGATAGATATTATAAAAGGGCAAGTACTGAATAGAGTTTTTGCAAAATGTGAAAACAATGAACACATGGCTTTAAAAAAAAAAACTTAAATCTTCAAGAAAAAAATAGGGATAAATAAAAAAGATAATATGGATTAGCTCTTTACCCTTTAATTTTTACCAAAAAAGGGTTTTCGCTTGAAATTTACTGCATGGGATACTGAAGGGGTTTGCCCTAAGTTCCAAACCACCGCCCGGCTGTACTGGGGCATTTAAAAACTGAGATTTTCGACTTGCCCTTTAGGGTATGGGTCCCAAGGGGTAGACCCGCACCTCTTACACTTTAATGGCATATCCTATCAATGGTGCAAGATGGGAACACCCCTTTAAAATAAGACTTAAATGAGTAGCAATTGCAAGATCCAATTCCTCTTGCTCTTGGCACCGCATTGAACTAACTGTACCAATTTGTTATATATTTTGGGAGTCGGAGTCGGTCCATTTTTTAACAACTCCGACTCCTGCAAAATGGGCACTGACTCCGATTCCACAGCCTTGCCCCTAAGCCAAATTTGATGAACCCAATGATCCTGACAGGTCCTCAGGACATGAATTATGCTGATGCCATGTTGCCTGGGGGCCATGGCTTGACTGCAGATTTTCTTGTCAGAGGACTGATCAGGACTGCCTTTTCCAGATGTGCTGCTAATGTTTTTTTGCCTTCGCTTAACCATAGTGGTTCCATTCTCCATCTTATTCCTAGCTTAAATAGTAACCCTTAGACTTAAAAGCTTCTGGAATCAGTGCAACCTCCATTTCAAAGCACTGGTACATTTATCTTCTTTAGCTTTTATTCTCTACTGTCCAATGAAGGCTTGGTCTGTGCAATTCTGCTTTTGATGTCCAATTTAAAGTACTGAAGTCCTTTAGGGAGCCTTGTCCTGTTTCCTCAGATGCTTCTTTATTTACTCTAAGTATGTTAACCAGTTTCATGCCATGTCCTCAGAGCTTTTTTGGAATACCAAAGCCACCTTTTGACTGGTTACAATCCTCTGGGAAAGACTTCCTGATTGCATCAAAGATAAACTGGCCATCCACAATCTTTCTATTATGTTGTACGAACTCGTTTTTTTGCCAAATAAACTGACATTAGACTCACTGAGAGATAGCTTAAAGGAATTTTCCAAAACTTTTAAAAACCTCCCCATCAACTCGTAGTGTGCTAAAATATAAAATTAACCCATACATGCCTCTCCCATCACCACCGTTCCAGCGCTGCCAGAGCTCCGGGATCCCTCCCAAGTTCCTTACTGATGATGTCCTGCTCATGGATCACATGGCTTCAAAACATGTATCCATAAACTGACGCCCTTAGGAAGTTTGGGGAAAGGAACATGACACTGGATTGTTTGAAATTTGGGGGGTGATGGGAGAAAAAATATAGGTTCATTTTCTATTTAAGCACAGTGGGAGGTGGTAGAGGAGT
The DNA here is from genome assembly GCA_025379985.1 of Phyllomedusa bahiana. NCBI lineage: Eukaryota > Metazoa > Chordata > Amphibia > Anura > Hylidae > Phyllomedusa > Phyllomedusa bahiana. Next base: position 111,480 of record JAODAL010008373.1, on the reverse strand, counting down.
TTTCCAAGACTTTTAAAAACTTCCCTAAGTCATAACATGTCCTTCAATGACATTGTTTGGAGATTATCTTCCAAAAATGATAGACTCATGCAGATTGAGAAACTTTCAGTGGTTGTTGGAGTAACCAGTGTAAGCACATTAACAACCTGTGTCTATATACAGATCCAAAGAACATTTTCTGAGAGGTTCCACATGACCCCAGGAAACTCCAATGCCATGGGCTAGTAGGAAGAAATTAATTCTCGCAAGCTTACCATCTCACTATCCTCTTCCTTTCTGATCCACTTTAGGACTCACGTTTATTTCCAGTTCTACAAGTTTTACCCACCTCTCTTAAGTGACCCCTTTGGACAAGACTGGTTGTAAACTATTGATTTATATTCCATCATTTACAGAAGTTTGTGCACATATCTTATCATATTCCATTATCTCAGCTTCAAATGATACCATGCTCAATATTTTAGATTCAGCACTCGTTTAACATTGGAGAGGAGCATGAGAAATTTTAGTTATTGGTAAATTTTTACGAAGAGAAAGCTAGATGGGACAAGGTAACAAAAAATTTGATGCTGTCGTCTTTCCCCCTTTGCGGGGGTATAATATGACTTTTTAAAATGTTTTAATTTAGGATATATTTGTGTGTAATAAATGTGTAATTATAACAGTGGTAACTGGAGGGTTAATTTGGAAATATTGCTAAATAACCATTTTGTATGAATTGATAAATAGAACAACAAATCTGATTAGTTTCTTGTGTTATGCAAATATTGTTTTCCTACAATATTGAATTTTTATTTTCATGGTCAGTTGCAGACAATAGTGTCCCTGTGCAAAAGAAGCTTATAAGCCCTTGTTTTACACTTGACATTTTGATGACAATGGAGGGGTAACCTTAAAGGAACAAAAGGTTATTACAGTCAGCACTGATAAAAAATGAAAAAAATATTCATATCTTTGTCTTTTTAATGGATCTATAGTCAGTCCTGGCTGATGCATTTCGGGCAGTGGCACCCTCACAGCATAAACATTTTAAAAACAGAATGGTTTAAAAACCTATTGACCAATAATAGGGGGGGATGAACATCCCTCAGGTGTTTAAAAAATAGGATGGCATGAATGGACTATGCCAAACTATACAAAAACCTCATATAAACCACAAAGGACAATAATCAATCAACAGGGTTCAATATAAACTAAAAGGGCCAATTTTTGAAAATGGGTTTTGGCAAAAATCACTTTTTTCCCCTAAAACCCAGGCAAATAATTTTGGTTTTAGACCAAACCGTTTCAAACATGTGGGCCCCCAAAATGATTCCCCACTAGATAAAATAAAAATCATTTCTAGAATTAATACCATTAGGCGATCTCGTTTTGAGTTTCCAGATCCAATAAGCCTCTCTATGTGTAAGCAGCTTCCTCCTGTCTAATCCCCTCGGTAACTGACACACACTCCCAATGCCCCTAATACCTTATGATGTAGGCGTCTCCAGGACAAAGAAAAATAATTTAAAAAAAAATTTTGCATTTGTTATGGGGTTTGGGTGTAAACCTTTTGTCTTTTTGATTTGTTTTTCACCTGGACCCCCGGGGGAACAGCCGTGTACCCTCACATCAAGTTGCCATCATTACCTAGGTGAGCTGGCTGAACTTCGTTCACAGTAACCTTAAAGGGGATTTCTCATAATGCTACTTCACAGAGCATGATTATCTATGATAGTAGGCTTGATTACTTTAGAACACATTGCAAAAAATTTATTAAACTGCACTTTATCCAAAACTTCAGGACACACATTTAAAAGTTCTTATGGTAAAAGAAAAAGATAGTGGTATATTAATTTCCCGTCCACTTTTTACTAATTTTCGACCAAGTTCATCTTTTAAAGGTAGCGGGGAGAGTTGACATAGAGAGAGCTGCACACTTCGAACGCACGTTTCGAAGGCTCCCCCTTCTTTCCCCTTCTTAAAGATACCCCTTTAAATAGCATATTGAATGTGCATATGAGTGAGAAGGCAGTCGGTTTTGGCTTAAAGTATTGTGGTATATTTTTATAAACCGTTTTTCATTAAGAGACATTGTGCCTTCACAAGCCACAGATCCAGGCCCCCCCCCAAACCCACATTTCCCGGGTTAGGCTGTGAGTAGGTCTATAGCAGTGGTTGGCATATCAGCTCTGCTGTTCCTATCTATTCTTTTTACAGTGACATGAGTGTAGGAGATTTATTATCTGTTGTACACAAGGCTTTAGAGCTCTAAACATTAAAACTTGTCATTACATTAAGTAAGTAAAGCTCCAGTGCTAGAGTTCAGCAGGGAGTGACTCACCATGGTCAAACTGACTGACAGTAGCTTAGACCAATCAAATAAAAGCTAGAGCAGGGAGAGCTGGTCATTCCCCAAGAAAAACTTGGGGGGTATGTATCTCCCTTATATCCTGAACAAAGCAAAATCGCAACAACAATGTATTTGGTAATAGTCTTCATTTACCTTTCCCTACATATAAATATCTAATTATTGTAGTGAAGAAACTTTAAACCACCACATTTGTGACTTTCTAGAAATTCCTTCACCGTTATGCTAAATGTATCCAATTTTGTTCACACCATGTAATTTAATGCAAAAGGGACATGTTTAAAAACTGTCAAGGTCTAAGGCTATGTCTACACTGCACAGTTTTTTCAGTGTTTTTCGTTTTCTAAAAACGCTGGAAAAACGACTGAAATCATCTCTATTGTAAAAACGTCCTGCTGTCTACACTGAGCTTCTTTTTTCTGCTCGTTTTTTTACTGGTCGTCTTTTGCAACATGTTCTAAAAAACGCCAGAGCAGGGCAGAAAATTAACCACAGGAATCTATGGAAAGCGCCGGACGTCTTTTGGCGCGTTTTCGCTGCGTTTTTGCTGCGATTTTTCAATGAAAACCCTCCTAGGAGACCCAAGTCCCACCTATAGTGGGTGTAACAAATGTTATACCTTATCAAATTTGCATACAAGTGTCTGATGTGTCCTTGTTCGTACCTTTTGTAATAAAATGATCATGCTTTGGTCACTAACGATTTTTGCGCAATTCATATTTTTTTCGCTAATAATATGTTTTTTACGGATTTTGGTGTTAAAATCCTTTTCTTAACATATTTTGGCGCTAATAAAGTTCTCTCGCTTCAGACGCTAAAAATAAGTTTTTTTTACGGATTTTGTTGCCAGAATCCATTTTTTTACGCATTTTGCCACTAAAATACTTTTCTTTTCAGATTTTGGCGCTAATAAAGTTATCTTGCTTCTGATGCTAAAAATGCGTTTTTTTAAGGATTTTGGCGCCAGAATCCGTTTATGTACGGATTTTGGAGCTAAAATCCTTTTCTTAACTTTATTAGTGCCAAAATATGTTAAGAAAAGTATTTTAGCGCCAAAATTCCTAAAAAACATTCTTGTGCCAAAATCTGTAAAAAAAAACTTATTTCTGGAGTCCGAAGCGAGATAACTTAATTAGCGGCAAAATATGTTAAGAAAAGGAATTTAGCGCCAAAATCCATAAAAAAACGGATTCTGGTGACAAAATCCGTAAAAAAAAAGTATTTTTAGCGTCAGAAGTGGCACTAATATTTTGGCACTAATAAAGTTAAGAAAAAGATTTTAGCGCCAAAATCTATAAAAAAACGGATTCTGGCGCTAAACTATGGAAAAAATCATATTTTTAACATCAGAAGTGAGAACTTTATTAGTGCCAAAATCCGTAAAAATACTGATTTTAGCACCAAACTCCGTAAAAAAAATGGACTATAAGGGCCAAAATCCATACAAAAAACGTATTTTTGGTGTCAAACGTGAGATAACTTTATTAACGCCAAAATCCGTAAAATTGTAGATCTTAGCACCAAAATCCGTAAAAAATAAATGAACTTTAGGGTCAAAATCCGTAAAAAAAAGTATTTTTGGTGTCAAACGTGAGATAACTTTATTAGCGCCAAAATCCGTAAATATGCAGATCTTAGCACCAAAATCCGTTAATAAAAAACGGACTTCATGGCCAAAATTCGTAAAAAAACAAACTTATTTTTGGCGACAAACGCGAGCTAACTTTATTAGCGGCAAAATCCGTAAAACGACTTCAAAATTTCGTATAAATGCAATGGTGTGCTTTATATCCCCTTTTGTAGGGCGGAGTTACATCCAATGGCTTAATTTATACAGACATTAAAAGACAGGCTTGAAAACAAGCAAAAAACGTGTGTAAAAAATGCGGCAAAAAAACGCAAATCGCGTGAAAAAATGGCCGTTTTTTCAGCTGCTTTTGACAGGCAGTGGACAGAAAACTCAGTTTCATAAACGTTTTTAGTATTTCGTTTTCAGGTCGTTTTTTTGTTCACTGCAGTGTAGACATAGTCTAAGACTTTCTTTGTTGCCCATAGCAACCAGCCAGAGCTTCCTTTTCATTTTTTCAGAGCACTACCTAAATTGAAAGAGGCACTCTGGTTGCTATAGGCAACAAAGTCTTACGGTATGTTTTCATGGCGTATTGTACGCCCGGGGAGACGAGGCGTAATTGTGGCGCGGATTTCGCGCGTATTAGAGCGTAAATATGCGGTGAAATGCGCGCCGCAATTATGCCTTGTGAACATACCCTTAGACCTAGACAGTTTTCATACATGAGGCCATAAGTCTTGTTCCTGTAAACATGGCTGTGAAGTAATCACTTGAGGACACCATTATAGCTCGGTGACCTGGAAAGATTTCCTCCCCATCACTTTTGTGAGACATGGATGGGAAGCATTAAACCCCCACACATGTGATCTAGTAGACAATAGAAAACACAATCATTCTTTGGGTGGTTGTTTGCTCCATTGTTTTCAAAGCCTATGTTCGCTGCAGATAAGGTGGTACATCTGCCCGTGGTATAAACCGTTTATGGTACGGGGCTTGGATAAGCCATAACTGCCTGAACAACAAGGACTCTGACCAACAAAGGTTATAAGTCCTTTGTTCCTTCCTGTGCTGTCACTAAGCATTGTCTAAGGGAGGGACAAAAAAGTCAAATGAGCATGCTTGGAAGCACACTAATTATTTTTATAGAAAAACCCCTTAAATACAATATGGAACCAGAGGTTTTATTAGGTTGTGTTAGTTCAGTTACCCTTATTAAATGTGAAATTAGACAGCCATTGTAATAGCGAAAAGGTGAAATAATTAATGAGATGTTGTTATGTTCAATGAATTTAATAAGCACTGAAACGCAATTTTATGCTATGTTTCCCAGCAGTGACACAATATTTCTAATATATTCTAGCCCAGAACTTATTTTCTGCTTCACAGAATACTGTAAAACTGAGTAAAGGCAAATGTAATTCACAAGCTGTATTTGTAAACCTTAAACCAAGCGTCAATGCACCAATTTCAGGGTGTGGGACAATGTGGTATAATTCTGCCAACTGAATGCTATGTAAACTCATGGAAGAAGTACAAATTTAAGAACATCTATCACAGGATATGGATGTAAATATAATAATAAAGCAAAACATGCTTAAACTGAATTCAGCAACAAATTATCGCTATAAAGTAAAATTGAGAAAATACATTCTGGAAACTGTACAGTGAGATGCACATGAAAGAGGCCCTGAATAATCTGCAATAACTCTCGGTAGGACAAAGCAATCTGAACGAAACAATAGGCAATGTCCTCCTCAGTATATGGAGCTTTGACAAGTCGGGTTGCCTCTGCATCGGAGTGATGAGATAGGTGTAGGGCCGTTCCTAGGCTAAACTGCACTCAGGGCGAGGTGAAGAAATTTCTCCCCCTCCCCCTCCCGTAACATAATGCGCCACGATGCAACACAGTACATCACCATCAACCAAATATACAAAACGCTTTAACACAATGTGCTACGTATAAGACTACTAAATAAGTCATACAGTTACCAAATAACACTACTACACAAAACCAGAATCCCAGGCTAATAGTGCCAATGTCCTATTAAGACCACAAATCACCAGCACATAGTGATCGAATACTGTCACACCGTGACCACATATCACCACACAGTGACTGAATAATACCACAACACCATGACCACATATCGCCACCACAAAGTGACTGAATAATACACAAACCATTACTGAATACAAACCATTATACTACAACCTATATTACCGGCCTACAGTGGTGGATACCAGTTGTACACAGGCTCTGCAGACGTATAAGAGATTACTGTAAAGTTACATCCAGTGACTTACGGGAGACGTCTCTGAAGAGATGTTCTCTTTCTCTTCTTCTCCATCTGGCCCAGACCGGCATGATGTCTTATCCCGGCCACGACTCTTCACTGTATAATTTGCAAAAAAAACATCTTTGACGCCTCACTTTATCAGCACTTCTCTATCAATTCCTATCTCTATACAAACTCCCCATCTATAGCACCTCATATAGTAGCCATGTAATATGCCCCCTATAGCCAGACAGTAGCCCCTGTTAGCCATGTAATACCTCCTGTAGCTAGATAGTTGCCCCTGTAGCCGTGTAGTAGCCAGGTAGTAGCCCCCTGTAGCCAGGTAATATGTCCCCTGTAGCCAGGCAGTAGCCCCCTGTAGCCAGTTAGTAGCCCTGTAGCCAGTTAGTAGCCCCTGCAGTAGCCCCCTATAGGCAGGTTATAGCCCCTATAGTCAGGTAGTAGCCATTATAGTCAAGTAGTAGCCCCTGTAGCCAGATAGTAGCCCCTTTAATAGACCCCTATAGCCAGGTAGTAGCCCCTGTAGTAGCCCCCTGTAGTCAGATAGTAGCCCCTATAGTAGCCCCTATAGCCAGGTAATAGCCTCTATAGTCAGGTAGTAGCCCCTGTAGTAGCCCCTATAGCCAGGTAATAGCCCCTATAGTCAGGTCATAACCCCTGTATTAGCCCCTACAGCCAGGTAATAGCCCCTATAGTCAGGTAGTAGCTCCTGTAGTAGCCCCTATAGCCAGGTAATATCCCCTATAGTCAGGTAGTACCCCCTATAGCCAGGTAATAGCCCCTCTAGTCTGGACGTAGCCCCGGTATTAGCCCCTATAGGCAGGTAGTAGCCCCTGTAGTAGCCCTATAACCAGGTTATAGCCCCAATAGTCAGGTAGTAGCCCCTGTAGTAGCCCCTATAACCAGGTAATAGCCCCAATAGTCAGGTAGTAGCCCCTGTAGTAGCCACTATAGCCAGGTAATAACCCCATAGTCGGGTAGTAGACCCCGTAGTAACCCCTATAGCCAGGTAATAGCCCCTATAGTCAGGTAGTACCCCTGCAGCCAAGTAATAGCCCCTATAGCCAGGTAATAGCCCTTTTAGTCAGGTAGTAGTCCCTGCAGCCAAGTAATAGCCCCTATAGCCAGTTAGTAGCCCCTGTACTAGCCCCCTATAGCCAGGTAATAGCCCCTATAGTCAGGTAGTAGCCCCTGTAGTAGCCCCTATAGCCAGGTAATAGCCCCAATAGTCAGGTAGTAGCCCCTGTAGTAGCCTCTATAGCCAGGTAATAACCCCAATAGTCGGGTAGTAGACCCGTAGTAGCCCCTATAGCCAGGTAATAGCCCCTATAGTCAGGTAGTAGCCCCTGCAGCCAAGTAATAGCCCCTATAGCCAGGTAATAGCCCCTATAGTCAGGTAGTAGCCCCTGCAGCCAAGTAATAGCCCCTATAGCCAGGTAGTAGCCACTGTAGTAGTCCCCTATAGCCAGGTAATAGCCCCTATAGTAAGGTAGTAGGCCCTGGAACTAATGATAATAAAATATAAAAAACCTACTCACCTCACCATAGTCCGCACGGCAGGTCCCGAAGCTGGTGAGCAGTGTAAGCGGCGTCATGTCAACTGCCAACCGAGGAGATCCAGCGTCGCAAGGGGCGTGGTGAAAGCCGTGCACCTCCTGTGACGCTGATACATACAGGGGAGAAGGCAGGACGGTAATGATCCGTCCTGCCTCCTCCCTGTACCAGCAGCTGCACAGTGAGTGTGCAGCTGCTGACTGACTCTGCATGGCCGTTTTACAACAGCCGCATAGAGTCAAGGGCTAACCTCCAGGCGTGTGGCCACGGCGCCCCCCTCGGGTGAGCGGAGCCTCGGCACCCCGGCCGATCCTGGGTAGGTGCCAGGCAGCCATTGCAATGTTTAACCTCCATTTGTGATTTCTCGATGCATACCCCTGTACACCTTCACTCAGTCACTCGACTTCTCATCAGGATGGGAGTGTACAGTACTGAGCAGCATGACCTATTGAGCCACCAATTTGTTTAAACGATGTCATGGTGAATTAGTATACTAGTGATTTAGTATATTATTTGTAAATTAGGAAGAATGGAGGTGGGTTTAGTCTGTGACAACGAAAACTGACAGGGTACAATTGCCTCTGATCACAACCAGTAACATAGGTCCACATTGAAATTTGTAATTACTACACCATGTTACTTCTCCTTGTCAACTAGATGTAAAAGAAAGGGAGATCTAAATGTATCTAGAGTCTATCAAACTTGTGGTATCTATTGCTGCTGTGGGATAGCAAGACCGAGAGACAAAACTAAACTTGGAAGGCTACTGGGTCGCTCGCCATTGGGGGTTGCGTCTGTGGCAGTGGTTGCTATGCAGCACTATTAACAAAGATCGCTGTGAAGTGAAGGAGTTTAATGACGAAATTACCAACAGGTGTTTGATCCCTGAATCACCCAATACATTTAAGGGATCAATTTGAATTGGGATTTAAACAGTGCCCCTCATCATGCTGTTCACATTTTGACATGATGAGACCAAGACAACACCTTAAAATTGATCGACAGTACCTTGTCATTGCGAGGCTTGAAGCAGGATGCTCTCAGACGGAAGTGCCCACTAAGCTGTCATCAGCAGATTGCAACAGGGATACAGAGAGACTGGGAAATTCACAGAAAGGCAAAGAAGAGGATGTCCTTTGGCTATATCACACACTAATGACCACTTTATTATCCTGTGAAACCTGATGATGAATGCTACACAACTCCAGGAATGTTTTAATGGGTTGTCTCACTACAATGTTTGCTTTTTTTTATCTCAAAGATCATGGAAAAACAAGTCACTTTGCAATAGATGTCCATAAACAGTATTCTACCTATTCCTAGATATCCCCTCTTGTATGGGCTGCATCAGCTCCTCAGGTCACTATAGCTACAGACCTGTTCAATCACACATGATAGGCTGTAAGCACTGGTTGCTATAGCTACAGACCTGGCTTCTACTGCAGCTTAGTAGAAGCCAGTAAACACGCCTTTGAATTCAAAATGATACAAAGAAAACAGGACTGAGATAAGATGAATCAATATAGTGAGACAACCCCTTTAAGGTAGGCGAGAGGCAACCAAGTGACATATCAGACCATTCATAACCATCAGTGTTGTCTGTTGCAGGTCAAGTACCGGCCTTTTTGACTTCTTCTTGACGTCTTCAGCATTGTTGGCGGCCATCATTTCTGCTCCAAGTGCTCATCCCATCCAATTGTGAGATATTGTCTTGGTCTCATGATGTCAAAATGTGAACTGCATGATGAGGAGGACTGTTTAAATCCCAATTCAAATTGATCCTCTAAATTTATTGGCCGATTCAGGGATCAAATACCTGTTGTGAATTTTGCTACTAAGCTCCTTGTTAGAGATCAGCAAGTTGTGCAAAAAGGACTGAAACAGTGAACAGATGGCCATGTGCATTTTAAAGTTAAGAGATGGTTTCATTTAGTTCATCTAAAGTTTCAAGACATTTTATGTTCATCCTGAAATTTCAATCCAAATCCGAATATCCCTAACTTTTTGTGAGTAGTATACTGTATGTATAATATGTTGGTGTGCAATTTATGACAAGGCTCAAAAGGGGTAATGCAGAGACTTATACGCCTTAGTTGCTCTACTGAAATTTTGATATATTTTTTTAAAAAGCTGGGACTCTGTAGCTCCATCTTTTGGTTGTAGTGTTTCTCAAGTTACATCCAACTCCCTGAGCCTTGCAATGTGAATGGAATTAATACCATACCAATTATGCATCTGCAGACAGTTGTTTCGAGGTGTTTGCCTCACCAAGCTAACCCCAAACAGCTGCTCGCATATAAATAACTGGTATGGATATAGTCCCATTCACATTGCAAGGCTCTGTGAGTCAAATGTGACTTGAGGAACACTTCATGCTGTTGGTGGCGCTGCAGATTCCTAGCTCATTTCTCATGAGGCTTTTAGTGTAGAGTTCTTCTACAAGGTACATAAATATTTTATTACATTACTATATCCATTCAAAGCTTTGCCTTTGTCACAATGACATGTTAGGCACATCCAATGTCATCTAAACGTATCATATTTCATGTAGCTGAGTAATACTATGAATTGCTTCTTGAAAAGAAGGATTTAGCACTGTCATATGATCAGACGATCGTGTAGGTTTTAATCTTCAGGAAGGAATTAGATAATATTTTAGCTTACTGTTTGGCTTTTTCGTTTGCTGTTTTTATTGTATTGATAGCAATCTTCTATCGCTCTACTTTCACCTTATTAGTATTACCTTAGTATGCTCAGTTGTCATGGAAACATCCACCCTCAAAGAATGCCAATGCCAGTGATCTCTTTAACCTTCAGGCGGACAATTAATTTCAACAACCAATACTCAAATATCGAACCCTGGACTGCACAAAATATAATAACATTTAAGGTTCCTTTTTTAAAGTATAAGAATCCTTGGTTTTTACAGTATTCTTTGGAAAGAAAAAAAATCTATGTAGAAATTTGATATATAAAGAGGCACCTTGTTTTTGAAAATCGAGTGCTTTAATGTGCTGACAAGATAATATAACCTTGAAAACAAGTATTTTATGTGATGGCATGCTTTAATAAAAAAAAAGGAATCTGAAACGGAACATAAATCTGCAAATCACTTAATGGGGAAAAAACAACTACTAAAAATCTACATCAATAGGAGAATTTCAGCCTCAGTATAGAACTTTCTGCATTTAGAGAAATTGGGGCAGATTTATCAATAGAGTCTTACTTTTAGGGTATATTCACACAGCATAAATTCGGTGCGCATTTCACTACGTATTTGTGCTCTAATACGGGCGAGATGCGTGCCGAATTTACGGTAATCCATAGCTCTCATAGAGAACTATGGATTACGCCTCCACTCCCCGCTCATACATTCCGATCGTATTGTACGCACGGGGTGATAAGTGACATGTAAATTACTTGCGGCAAATATGCACCGCGCGTAATGTATGTCAATGGGGCCGGCGGGCTGACCCCCCCCCCACACACACACACACGCATAGGGAGTACGCGCGTATTAGCGCGAGTTCCCGAAACACACGATGTACTGCGGCGCGTACTATACGCACCGCAGTACAACGTGTGAAAATACCCTTAGACCGTGTCAAAATGACTAAATAGTCTTACAACGTGCCACTTTTATCATAGTGTTGATAAATCTGGCGTAGGCTAGAACTGTCTAGTCTTTGTTTGTACCACAATTAAGTTGCCTTTGTCCTGGCAAAGATATATTAACATACACTACCTTTCAAAAGTTTGGGGTCACCCAGACAATTTTGTGTTTTCCCTGAAAACTCATACTTTTATTTACCAAATGAGTTGTAAAATGAATAGAAATATCGTCCAGACATTGACAAGGTTTTAGAAATAATGATTTTTTTTTTGAAATAATTATTTTCTACTTCAAACTTTGCTTTCGTCAAAGAATGCCCCCCTTTGCAGCAATTCCAGCATTGCAGACCTTTTGGGCATTCTAGCTGTTAATTTGCTGAGGTAATCGGGGAGAAATTTCACCCCATGCTTTCCAGAAGCCCTCCCACAAGTTGGATTGGCTTGATGGGCACTTTTTGCGTCCCATACGGTCAAGCTGCTCCCACAACAGCTCAATGGGATTGAGATCTGGTGACTGCGCTGGCCACTCCATTACAGATAGAATACCAGCTGCCTGCTTCTTCCCTAAATAGTTCTTGCATAATTTGGAGTTGTGCTTTGGGTCATTGTCCTGTTGCAGGATGAAATTGGCTCCAAACAAGCGCTGGGCACAGGGTATGGCATGGCGATGCAAAATGGAGTGATAGCCTTCCTTATTCAAAATCTCTTTTACCTTGTACAAATCTCCCACTTTACCAGCACCAAAGCAACCCCAGGCCAACACATTCCCTCCACCATGCTTGACAGATGCCGTCAGGCACTCTTCCAGCATCTTTTCAGTTGTTCTGCGTCTCATAAATGTTCTCCTGTGTGATCCAAACACCTCAAACTTCGATTTGTCTGTCCATAACACTTTTTTCTAATCTTTCTTTGTCCAATGTCTGTGTTCTTTATCCCATATTAATCTTTTCCTTTTATTAGCCAGTCACAGATATGGCTTTTTCTTTGCCACTCTGCCTTGAAGGCCAGCATCACGGAGTCGCCTCTTCACCGTAAACGTTGAACTGGCTTTTTTTGCGGGTATATTTAATGAAGCGCCAGTTGGGGACCTGTGAGGCATCGATTTCTAAACTAGAGATTTAATGTATTTGTCTTGTTGCTCATTTTGTGCGGGGGGCCCCCATTTCTTTCTCTCTGAAGGAGTAGTACACACCGTTTAAAATCTTCTTTCTTGGAAATTTCTCGCGGGAAATAGCCTTCATCTCTCAGCACAAGAATGACGCATTTTCACATGAAAGTTCTTTTTTATGGCCATTTTGCGAGTTAATCGAACCCACAAAGAAAGCCCGTTTTAAACCCAGCTAAAAGGGAAGGTCATTTTATACTCCTCAAATCAGCAAAACTGTTTTCCGTGCAACATACTTGCAAAAGGGGTTTTCAGAGTGTTCAAAATATCCAATAGTTTTCTTCACATTTAGCAAACACATGTACCATTAGAACACGGAGTGATGGTTTTTTTTTTGGAAATGGACCTCTAATACCTAGTAGATATTGCAATAACAACCAGACTTTCAGCTAGAATAGTCTTTACCACATTAACAATATATAGAGTGTATTTCTGTTTAAATTTTAAATAAAGCTTCATTGAAAAAAAACTGTGCTTTTTTTTCAAAAAAAAGCAAATTTTAAGTGCCCCCAAATTTTTTGAAGGGTAGTGGTATGTTGAACATTGTTTGCATCATGAATATAGCCTGGTTATCCGTTTTCTGTTTTAGATCTTTTTCCCGTTTTCAAATAATACAATGGACCAAAACGGATAGGGGTCCGTAAACCTCTTTGGGAATATTGGTAGCAGATGGAAAATGGAGTATATCTTACAAATAAGAATACAAGGGGTTGGCATGAAGGGAGATAGGAGGCAATTACATTTATAATTGTTCAACAACTAAAATTTTTAAAATTTGGGTTATGTAGTTTAGAGTAAAGACTGCTTTGGCGTGACCTAATAAATGTGTATAAATATATCCGGGTCAATGTAGAGATCTCTCCCATGATCTGTTTATACCCAGGACTGTATCTAGAACAAGGGGGCATCCACTACGTCTAAGGGAAAGAAGGTTTCTACATAGAAGTAGAAAATAATTCTTTACTATAAGATAAGTGAGACTGTGGAACTCTCTGCCAGAGGAACTTATCATGTGAACTCAATGCAGGAATTCAAAGGGTCTATACTACAATAATATAACAGGATTCTGGAAAAGGGTCGTTGATCTAGTGACTTATTCTGATTGGCAGATCGGCGTCGGGAAGGAACTTTTTTTCAATATTTTTAAAATGTTTTTTAAAATGAATATAGTTGGCTTAGAACTCATGGGGTATTTTGCCTTCTTCTGAATCAAAAATGTAGAACAATAGGTTGAACTGGATAGACATTTTTTTTTGCCTTACAAAACATGTAACTATAAAACTACCATGATAAACTTTAAGGCAATGTTCACATGGCTGATTCACGGATATCGCATGAAATTACGGTGTGTGTACGGGGGCGGGGGGGAGGGGGCGGTGGCTCGCCGGCCCCATAGACTTTCATTATCCACGGTGCGTATCCTGCCGGGATGATGTGCATGTCCCTTTCTCCCCGCTCGCTGTATATCGCGAGCGGGGAGAGGAGACGGAATCTATAGTTCTCTATGAGAACTATGGATTACCTTAATGACAGGGACGGATTTCAGCCGTATTTGAGCGCAGTACGGCGCGAAATACGGCTGAAATCCGTCCCAAAATCAGCCGTGTGAACATAGCCTAAGGATCAAGGGTAGAAGAGGAAAAATTCAAATTAAAAATGAAACACATTGGGAGGAAATTGCTCGGATGGGGTGGATGGAGTCGATTGGATGGATACAGAGGATGCAGATCCGCTCCTTCTACATGGTTAACAATGAGAAGCTGGACTTGCATAGAGCCCTAACTCCCTTCGAGACCATTTGCAGACGCAATGACTCCCCTACCCAAATCTTATCTTGCAGTTATACCGTCTTATTGTGCAAGGGCTTACCAGATCAAACCCCCTCACCAGCTGATCTGGAAGCGGGAAATCCAAAGAACCATCTCAGAAGAGGACTGGACGAAATCTAATACGTTAGCATTTAAGTCCTTAATGTCTTGCCGTCTCCACAAGTTAAATTTTAAAATCATCTCCCGCTGGTATAGACTCCCTACTTTACTGCACCGGTTCTACCCCTCTGTATCCCCTAGCTGCTTTTATGGGGCTGAGCCGAGGGAAAAACATGGAACATTTTTGGTGGCGTTGTTGGCTATCCTCCTTTTTAGGAAAAAGTAATCTCTAAATAAAGCCCTGAAAAAGGGTCCCGCAGTTGCAGAATGACCCAAGGGGTTTCCCTGCTTTTTTCTATGATCCCCGTGGGCCCGCCCCGGGCCCTGATGGGGAATTTAATATTTTTTTTAGGGGTTGGGTAGCGGTTTAGAGTTTTAAATTTCCCGAAGTTTTGCAGCCCAAACTTTTCCCCCGCCTTATCTGACTTTTTTAAGGAGATTTTTTTTCCCCCAAAACGCATGGAAGAATTGAGGCTAGAAAAGCATTGAAAGGCGGGGGAAAAAATTATGGTCGGAATTTTGGGGGGCAGGTTTGGGCCTTTCCCCCCTCCCCAAAAATTTTGGGCTTCCTGTTTTGTAACCCTTTGGGACTACTGTTTGGAGGGTGGGGCTCCTCTGGGGATGACGTTGCTACAAGGGGGCCCCCCTCCCTTTTAAATTTTTTGGGGAAGCCCCACCTGCAGAAGTTATTTGACTTTCCTGAGTCACCCTTTTGTGCAGACGACGGATTACCTGTTCCCCTTATTTTTTTTCTTTTTCTGTTCTTTTCCTGCTTTTGGTTCTTTTTTTGCGCCAACTTCATATTTGGGAAGTTTTTGTATAGCTAGTATGTTTGATGTCTTGGTATTCTTGCCTATTTACCATTGTCTCCTCTGATGCTATACACTTACCGCTGCAGATTTGTGCTGTATCTCTTTCTGATTTGTAACCCGGGCTTTTAAAATTGTGATTTGTACTTATTTTTATTTATGAAAATTTTTTCTTAGTTTGGAATGAGAAAAAAAATAAAAATGAAGCACCTGCTGTTGGCAACAATAGGGCTTGCCCTCCGGCTGTTGTATATAGAAGAACATATTTTCGTGTATTAAGATTTACAGCAAATTCAGGTTTTATCAAGTGTTCAAGTGTAAAATGCCTATCGGTTTCTGTTTAAGAATCAAACCGGTATTTTAATTGTCTTTTCAGTGGTTTTGGGGACGGTTCTGTCTGCAGTTTGTAGATTCACCCGTCCCCCTTAACCATTAACTGGCACACTTTCTGCCTAAAAAACGGGGTAGAAGATTGTGCATTTTCCGAGTTTTTTGGAACACCGGTGGTGGAAAATCCATTCTGCATCTGCACTGTATTGGTGTGACATTGAGGAGGTGATTAGAAGTTTATTTTTTGTTCTTTTTTTAACACCTGGACAACCCTTTTAAAGGTGAAAGCAGCAGTTAGTATCCAGGAATTAAGTCGTGACCTTGCAATGCCCTGCACAAAGATGTGAGAAAAATCTGGGAAATTGTGTCCTAGATTTTATAAAGCAGTGACTTTTCAAAAAGTTCTTTTTCCCCCTTCAAAAACAAAATGGGGCTTGTTTTTTTGGGGGCATAAGGAAAAAACTGATAGGGGAAAACGGGGCCTAAACCATTGTACGGGAAGGTGGAGTCTTTTCAAAGATTCTTTTTAGTTGGTTTCAAAAACTGAAAAATTATGCAAAAGTGACCTCTTTTTATTTGATACTAATAGTATTTTTTTTTATAAACTTGGAAAAAAGATCCCTTGCTTTGCTTCTAAGCATAGAAATAGTATAAACAGTAAAAATTGGAAATTTCCCTTTTTTTTAAATACCCATTCACATGTTTTAAAGTAAATCATAATGAAAATCTAGCTTCCAAGGTAACAGCCTTGTATAAATAAAACAAACTTTCATTCTATTATGTATTAAAAAAAAAATTAAGGGAGATACACTCCTCTTGGTGTGACGCTTTCGGTTTTTGGCCTTTTTTCTAGATGAACAAAGGTTTTGTTCCGAAACCCTTTAAGCAACAAAACACAAATGAGGATGTATCTGCTGAAAATCAGTTTAAAATATAATAAAATAAAAGTGTTTTCTTAGAAGCTGGATCGTCATTTTGATTTACTTGAATTTGCTTTCCAGGAAATCCCTGGAAATTTCCCTTTCTAAAACGTGCCTTTGCTTTTTTTGGGGGAAACTCTATGCAGTGAGCTGACTTATCTGTAGGATTTATGTACATTGATATGTTACTTACACATATGATTGAAGAGAGAACCTACCGTTCTGAGATTTCAGGGGGCCCTTTACACACACAGGACCCAAATTTTTGGTCGGGTTTTGGGCCCGAAAAAACCCCCTGCCCGTGGGGACGGGGGCGGGGGTTTTCATAGAAACCCGTGTTAAAATTTTCACCCCCGGTTTTTCAGACGGTTTTTTCAAAAAAAACCGGGAAAAACCTTTTGAAAAACCGGGGGGAAGACCCCTGCAGTGGGGAAAAAGGCCTTGTGAAAACCAAAAAAAAACAAAAGAAAGATTAAAGGGTTTTTGTTTTTATAAGTCAGTCATTTTTTAAATTTTGCATCCTGTTTCCCCTTTCCCGGGTTTAAACTGGGTGTTTGGGGAATTAGCAATGAGCTCAGTGTATTTAGACTTTTTCTAATTTGTCCCGGGTTAAAATAAACAAAAAAAATCTCCAGCTTTCCAGGGTCCCGAGGGGCTTCAGAGCTAAAGTAATTTGTTGTTGCTGCAAGGGTCAGGTAACACACCCAAACTCTCAGGGGGCAGTTCTGTGCTGATTCCGTGGGGTGATTTTTATGAGGTTTTTGGACAACAGCAGGGGAAAACAAACAAATAGGTCGGTAAAATTTGAAAACCCAAAAACCCTCAGAAGGTGATAAAATTTTTTGTAGCTCCTCAACCCAAAAAAAAAAGAACAAAACAACAAATATTTGGAAAAAAGTCTTCATTTAGGGTGATATTTTCCCCCAAAGTGGGTATCTATTCCCCGGGTTTTTGGCCCCATTAAATCAGTGTAAAGTGTGTCTGAAAGTCCCATTTCTTTCTAAAAAAATTTGGGGTCAGGGTTTTACCTGTATAGATTTTTTAATGGGCCTAAAATGGCCCTAAACGTATCAAAAAAAAAGGGTGCATTGCAAACAAAAAAAGGGGGGATCGTATCAAAAAAAAAATCAAACGTATCAAAAAGGGGGGGTTTTTATCCAAAAAGGGGGGAAATTTTACAAAAAGAGGGCACGTACAAAAAAGGGGGGCCCTTTTATCAAAAAAGGGACGCATTTCATCCCAAAAAAGGGGGCCCTTGCATCAAAAAGGGCGCATGCTCAACACTTCCCGGGAATAGCAAAACCCTTGGTATTTTAAAGGTATGCGCTATCGAGGTTCATTTCTCGACCCGGGGGGGACTAACATATGGGAAAAGGGGCCTCAATAGGTGCATTTCGCGACAGGGGCGCCCCCAGTGCACCAAAATTTAGGGGGCATCACAAAGTGTCGGTTTTTTTGGGGTTAATGCGCCCAGGGTTTGGGGGGTACGACAGTCCATTTTCAACAAGAATATGGGTAAAAAGTGGGTTTTTTCCCCCAAAATTTGAACAAAAACCCGGGCGGGTTTGGGTGTTGGGACCCTGTCATCCTTAGTGTTTTTCCCGCATGTTTTAAAAGATTCTTTGTAGTAAAAACAACTCTTTTTTAAATGGTTTCTGTGGTTTTTCGAGAAAACAAAAACTATATGGCAGCGCAGGTCCCTTGAGCCTCTGGTGGAAATTTTAGGGGTGTCATATGTGAGTGGTATTTTTCCAACAGAAAAAAAACCTTTCATTATACAACATTTTATTTAAAACATGCTTCATATTTAATCCAACAGAAAAAACATGTTTTGGAAACCTCTAAATAAAATCCCAGCAAAGGAGGGACGGGCCCGTACCAGTACTTTTACCCGACTGTGTTTTTAAGGTCATAAGGGCTTTTAAACTAATGAACGTAAAACATCTGTATGGGGGCCCTTTTCGTATTTTTTGTTTTAAAGGGGGAAATTTTACTGGGTATAGGGTTTTTAAATTCAAGACCAGGGCAGGCCATCAGGGTCTTCTATAATCTTATATCATCAACAATAACATCACTTAGCCCTTTGGATGACATACTGCCCAGTTGGCAGAAGGTGCATGGTGGGACCTGGTCAACATGTTCAGGTGAAAGAGCATGATGAGCATATGGTGAAGCCTATTTTAGGCAGATTGACATGAATTTCTATATGCCCTATAAATCCTGCAATTGCAGTTAATCAAGAGACTACTTATGTGTTGTAAGTTTGTGATAGACCATTCATTGTATTTTGTCAGTTTTATGAATTCTGGTGTTATACTGTAATCTGAACTATGGTTACTTGTCTGTCCTTTAAACTTATTTTTGTGTATTACATGAAGCTATTACTAATAGTTTGCCTCAAATTAATGCATGCTCTTCACAGCCATCTTTTTTTCGTTCAGTCGTGGGGTTTTTCTACAGCATGATGACCTTTCACTTGCATTCCTAGCTGAGTCTGTTAGAGAGAAGGGTTTAAACATCTGGGTACAAGGCTACCGAGCTCTAAAGGGTTACATTTTGTCAGTGAGAAACACAAACCAGCTCCTGTGCTGCTTAAACACAGCAGGGAGTGGCAGTACTATCTCAGCCAGGGTCTAGGTAAGCTTGTGTAAGCAAACAGGAAATGAGAGCTGCACATCTGCAAAATCAGAACAGCAATGTATTTGGTAATAGTCTTTATATAATTTAAAGCTCATCAGTTTGGTGGGAGTACCGCTTTAACAAGTTTACATGTAGGCTAGTGGAGTTTTTATACACACTGAATTACAAAGAAACCATAATGAAACATTTGGACACAATTGGGTTACACAGCAATGTTTCAAGTAGAAAATACGGCATAGTAAACAGACACGATATGGCGTCACACAGAGAGCACATGGCGCCATTACAGCCTTAGGTCTCTGTGTGCTGCCATGTTTGCTTCATGCATACAAGTTGTCATGTGCATAATTTATTATGGGTTTATTATGGGTTTTTTTCACCTGGATTTAACCATAAAATTAATATGAGCTCCAGCCCTATTGCGGAGGATCTCTTTTAAATATGATTTTCTGTCCAGTTGAGTGTTAGTCCTGACCTTAATTCATTTGTGGACCGCTCTTGTTGGAGGCAAAGCTATATTGTCTAGAAGGCTCTTAGTCTCTCTATGTACTAAAAGACTTCCATCAAGGCCACGTTCACTATTACATCTCAGAAAATGGGATCAGCCGTACTTCAAATCACAGAAAAAGGACACACTTACCCATATAAGGGCAGGATCAAACACCAATTCCCATCAGCATGAAATGAAAGCACAATTCTATCAGCAGCACAGACAAAGAGCAGAACCTCAGTCTATTCTAGGGAGGTTTTTCGCTGCCGGGGATCCTGGGCTTTCCTTTTACTGGGGTAAAAAATCAAAAAACCGGGGACACAATTTCTATGTCTAACAAGTAGTCTGCAACAACCACCAAGGCCCAGAGGTGTCTAATGGGATGATCGTCAATCAAAACCCCGGTACCATGTGTGTGTGAATTAACTTCAACCTCTCTCTGCAGTCCTGAGGTAGTGTGTGTGGGTGGAGAGCACCTAAACAGTGCCTCAATACAAAAAAGGAGCGTGCACCAGTAGTCAGCATTGTGCCCCCATACAAGGAGACAGGGTGCCCTCATACAAGGTGTCAACCAGGGCTGTTTCTAGGCTAAATCACACTTAGGACGGAGAGAAAACAATTCTCCTGTGTTCCCATTTATATGTTGTGCCATGCCACAACGCATTGCATCACCAATAACCAGTTCCAGACCACCCAACCCTATAGCATTATTCTTTTCCTTATAACACTTAGATATGTATGTCCAGATTTGTCATAATGGTTAGGCCTAATATAATTATGGCCCCCTCTCCTAATATGACCCCTCTCCATTAGATTAACCTACAAAACCACACATTTAGAGAGTACATAGTCAAAATTACAAATAATCTTTATTTATAACACATTAAAAAGTCATCACATAACGAAGAGGCATACAAAAAGACCCTAATAACTGCAGGCACCACAAAGGTCCCCCATATGGAAATTGTATTATGGTGTTAATTTATAGGGTCTCCCCCCCCCCCCCCAAAGTATATACATTTCAATAATTACAGGTTAACATCTATGTTCAAACAGTTATATACATTAGAATGGTAGCTGGCCTTGGCCCTCCATCTTGGTAGGAGTCTCCAGTACATGCATCACACTCCTTATATGCATTATACTCTTTATATGGGGTCTCTATATATCCTAAAATTTCTAGGGGGAGTTTTTTTTCTATTTATGATTTTTTCCTTTTTTTTTGGGGGGGGTTTGACATGTTTTTTGTTTTTCTTTCCCCTTCCTAATGTATATAATTGTTTGAAAAAATGGATGAAAAATTTCCTCTTTTTTTTTTTTATGCCTCTTTTTTATGTGATGACTTTTTTAAAGTGTTAAAAAAAGATTTTTTTAAATTTTTTCTTAGTACGCAGATTGAACATTAACATGTTTTTTACACTCTTATTTTACAAATTTTTTTATGGTAAAGAAAATAGTCTGATTATCACAGGTCTTTTTTTTAAATGTAAAAGCCAAAGTGGCGCTAAAATAAGTTTTATAATTGTTTAGCTTCTGTGCCCGCCAATAATATACCAAATAAAACATTTGGTATATTAGCCGCTGTTACAGTGGAAGTACAGTACTGTAGTCACTGCAGAGCTTATGTGGGTCAACAGAATGCCACCATTAGTCCCCAGAGTCGATTGCTAAGGGTTTTTCATCGACTTTAGGCCTTAACAACTGGCTTAACAACCGATGGAGTCCGCGGGTCGATTTCTAACTCTTATCAATGACTTTAGCTGGGCCTTAACAACCCGGCTTAACGACTGTTACGACTTCACAAGCAGTAAATTATGTGATCCCCCAGTGAAGGTAAAAGGGTCCCCCCGAAGTTATAGTCCCCCGTGGTGGGTTTTATACTTTATATATCTCCCAGTAGGAGGGGTTAGTTTATATGTCCCCCCCCAGTATTAGCAGGTTTTGATCCCCCAGAGGTATTGGGAGGTTTGGTACCTAGGAGGTATATGGGGGGTTATGGATTCCCCCGTAGGTTATAGGCAGGTTTTTGGATCCCCCCTAGGGGTATAGGCAGGTTTAGGCCCCCAGCGGTTTAGGCAGGTTTAGGTCCCCCCGCGGTATTTAAGGCAGGTTTAGGTCCCCAAACAGGATTAGGCAGATTTAGGTCCCCCAGCAGGTTATATACAGGTTTTGGTCCCCCCAAAAGGTATATGGCGGGGTTGGATCCCCCCCGCAGGTTATTTCAGGTTATGATCCCCCCGTAGGGTAATAGGCAAATTATGGACCCCCAGAGGGGATATGGGAGTTTAGGTCCCCCAGGTATATAGGGAGGTTTTGGTCCCCCCAGGGATAAGGCAGGTTAGGTCCCCAGCAGGTATATGGCAGGGTTTTTGGGCCCCCAGCAGTATATTGGCAGGGGTTATGGATCCCCCGCAGGTATATTGGCATGTTATGGATCCCCCCAGTGGGATATAGGCGGTTTAGGCCCCCCGCGGGATATAGATCTTTGGCCCCCCCGCACGTGTATATATAGGTGCTTATGGCCCCCAACACATAGTAGGTAGATTTTAGCTTCCCTGCACTATATAAGTAGATAATAGCCCCCTGCACATATAACATAGATAATAGCCCCCCCCCCTGCACTATAACTTTTGTAAAGCCCCCCACCCTGCACATATGACAGTAGATAATAGCCCCTCCCCCGCAATTAACAGTAGTAATAACCCCCTCCCCCGCACATTAACAGTGATAAAGCCCCCCTCCCCGCAAATATAACAGTAGATAATAGCACCCCGCCCTGCACATTTAACAGTCGATAAAAGCCCCCTCCCTGCAATATAACAGTAATTTGTAGCTCCCCCCCCTGACATTGACAGTAGATAATAGCTCCCCTCCCTGCACATATAACAGTAGATAATTGGCCCCCCACCTGCACATATGACAAGATAATAGCCCCCCCCCGACATATAAAAGAGATAATTTTTCCTCCCCGCACATATGAAGTAATAATAACCCCCCCCTGCACAATGACAGTAGAATAAAAACCCCCCCTGCCCTATGCAGGATAATAGCCCCCCCCCCTGCACATATAACAGTAATAATAGCCCCCCCTGCACATAAACATGATAATAGCCCCCCCCCTGCACAAAAACAGTAGATAATAAAACCCCCCCCCTGCACATATACAGTAATTAATAGGCCCCCTGCACATATAACAGTAGATAATGCACCCCTCCCGCACAATAACAGTAATAAAGCATCCCTCCCGCCATATAACGTAGATAATAGCCCCCCTCCTCACTATAACATAGATAATAGCCCCCTCCCTGAATAGAAGTAATAATAGCCCCCCCTGAATATAACAGTAGATAATAGCACCCCCCCCCTGCAATATAACAGTAGATAATAGCACCCCTCCCCGCACTATAACGTGAAATAGCTCCCCCCTGCACAATAACAGTAGATAAAAAGCACCCCCCCTGAAAAATAACAGTAGATAAGCCCCCTCCCCGCAATTAACAGTAGATAAAAACCCCCGCATGAATAGAGTAATTAAAAGTAATAACCTGAAAGCACTCACCTGGACTCGCTCCCCGCCGCAGTCGCTGTCGCATGCTCCCGGTCTTTTTCTTCAGCGGAGTGAGTCACCAGGACCGCGCGGGCAGCGTTGATGACGCGCACGCGCCTGGGCTGTGCACTCCGGCGCGCACCAGAGCCGCATCCTGCCTGCGGCCTCCCTAGTACTCGCGGAGCTCTCTGCGGACGCACATGCAGTTAGTCCGCCACCGCTGCCGTCGCCAAGGGTCACCTAAGCCGATTAGGCTTAGCGACTGGTAGCGGCTTAGGAACACCTAACGTTCGTCGCGGGCGGGCGGGATAGCGGCGGCGCCGGGGACTAGCCACCGTACAAGGTGTTAGTAGTGTGCCTCCATGTTATGTGTCAGCAGTATGCCCCATACAGGGTGTCAACAGTATGCCCCCAAACAAGAGGAGGTAGTGTCTCTCCGCCTATAGCCTATAGTATCAAAAGTGTGTCCCTAAAGAAAGTATCAGCACCATGTTCCTATGCTTTCATACATAGTGCTAGCCAGGCCGCCATTAGGGGTGGTAAAGGCCAGGACTCCCGTTTTATGGGGCCCTGGGGCAGGTTTGAGAAAGCAAGGGGGGGACGCCGCCTCCGGCAGGTACCGCCCCCTTGCTTCATAGTAATGTACAGAGAAAACAGGCCTACGGCCCGGCGCCGCTGAGGGGGGCCGCCTGCGTGTACGGTCACAGCTGATGGAATGCACGCACTGCGCGCTGATGACCGGAAGCAGCTGGGCCCTCCTACTTTCTATGTGAGGAGGGGCCCGCGGCGGCGCTGCGTTCGTGAAAGGGGGCCGGCGCTATTTACTTAAAGCTACAGCAGCTCTGTTCACCTCCTTCACCGTCTTCCTGTGATTAGTCGGCCCCGCCCCTCTCTGCCTGTGGGTGGGGCTTCAATGACTCAGAGGCAGAGGGGAGGAGGGGTTGATTGCGATCAAACAAGACGCTTGGGAGTGATCAGGAAGGAAGTGATAGAGCGACGGCGGCTGCAGCTGTATGAAAAGAGCGCGGGGCCCTTCCTCATACTGAGGGTAATGTGGGGTCCCCAGTAAAGCCCCCCCCCAGCCCCAGCGACCCACCCCCCCCCCACCCCCGAGGCTGGTAGGGCTCTGTGTGTGTGTGTGTGAGAGAGGCTGGGGGTGGGGAGCTGTGTGTGTGAGAGGCTGGGGGTGGGGGGAGGCTGTGTGTGTGTGAGATTGAGGCTGGGGGGTAGGGTGGCTATGTTGTGTGAGAGAGAGGTGGGGGGTGGGGAGGCTGTGTGTGTGTAGAGGGCTGGGGGGTGGGGAGAGGCTGTGTGTGTGTGTGTGAGAGGCTGGGGGTGGGGAGGCTGTGTGTGTGTGTTGTTGTGAGAGGCTTGGGGAGGCTGTGTGCGGGGGCTGTGTGTGAGAGCTGGGGGGAAGGCTTGTGTGTTGTGTGAGAGGCGGGGGGAAGGCTGTGTGGGTGAGAGGCGGGGGGAGGATGTGTGTGTGTGTGAGAGGATGGGGGGAGGCTGTGGTGTGTGTGAGTGGCTGGGGGATGGCTGTGTGCTGTGTGTGAGAGGCTGGGGGAGGCTGTGTGTTTGTGAGAGAGTGAGGCTGGGGTTGGGGCAGGCTGGTGTGGTGAGAGAGGCTGGGAGTGGGGAGGATTGTTTGTGTGTGAAGAGAGGCTGGGGGAGGATGTGGTGTGTGAGGTGGTGGGGGTAGGCTTGTGTGTGTGAGAGAGAGGCTGGGGGAGTCTGTGTATGTGTGAGAGAGGCTGGGGGTGGGGAGGCTGTGTATGTGTGAGAGAGGCTGGGGGTGGGGAGGCTGTGTATGTGTGTGAGAGAGGCTGGGAGGGGCGAGGCTGTGTGGGTGAGAGGCTGGGGGTGGGGAGGGGGGATGTGTGTGAGAGTGGGGGTGGGGGTGGGGGGGGCTGTATTGTGTGTGAGGAGAGTGCTCTGGGGGTGGGGAGGCTGTATGTGTGTGAGAGAGGCTGGGGGTGGGGAGGCTGTATGTGTGTGAGAGAGGCTGGGGGTGGGGAGGCTGTATGTGTGTGAGAGAGGCTGGGGGTGGGGAGGCTGTATGTGTGTGAGAGAGGCTAGGCCTCTATCCAGTGGTGGGGACAAAGGCTGAATGTGTGTGAGAGAGGTGGGGGGGGGGAGGAGGCTGTATGTGTCGTAGAGAGGCTGAGGTGGGGAGGCTGGGTGTGTGTGTGTGAGAAGAGGCTGGGGGGTGGGGAGGGGCTGTTGTGTGTGTGGAGAGAGGCTGGGGGTGTGGAGGCTGTGTGTGAGAGAGACTGGGGGGTGGGGGGAGGCTGTGAGTGTGTGTGTGTGAGAGGGGCTGGGGGTGGGGAGGCTGTGTGTGTGGTGTGAGCTCGAGGCTGGGGGTGGGGTGGAGGCTTGTGTGTTCTGTGTGAGACGAGGCTGCGGGTGGGGAGGGCTTGTGTGATGAGAGGCTGGGAGTGGGGAGGCTGTATGTGTGTGAGAGAGGCTGGGGGAGGCTGTGTGTGTGAGAGAGGCTGGGGGGAGGCTGTGTGTTGTGAGAGAGGGGCTGGGAGGAGGCTGGTATGTGTGGGAGAGGCTGGGTGATGGGAGGCCTGTGTATGTGTGAGAGAGGCTGGGGGTGGGGGGCTGTGTATGTGTGTGAGAGAGGCTTGCGGAGTGGGGAGAGACTTGTTATTGTGTGTGAGAGGCTTGGGTGGTTGGGGGACTGTATGTGTGCGAGGCTGGGGGTGGGAGGCTGTGAGGTTGTGGAGGAGGCTGGGGGTGGGGGGTGAGGGTGTATGTGTGTGATAGAGGCTCAGGTGGTGGGGAGGCTGTATGTGTATGTGAGAGAGGCTGGGGGTGGGGAGGCTGTATGTGTGTGAGAGAGGATGGGGGTGGGGAGGGCTGCTGTATGTGTTGAGAGAGGTGGGGGTGGGGAGGGCTGTATGTGTGTGAGAGAGGCTAGGGGGTGGGGAGGTTGTATGTGTGTGAGAGAGGCTGGTGGTGGGGAGGCTGTATGTTTGTGAGAGAGGCTGGGGGTGGGGAGGCTGTGTGTGTGTGTGAGAGAGGCTGGGGGTGGGGAGGCTGTGGGTGTGTGAGAGTGGATGAGGTGTGGGGAGGCTGTGTGGTGTGAGAGAGGGTGGGGGTGGGGAGCTGTGTGTGTGTGAGAGAGGCACGCGGGGTGGGGAGGATGTGTGTGTGTTGTGAGAGAGGCGGGGGTGGGAGGCTGTGTGTGTGTGAGAGAGGCTGGGGGTGGGGAGGCTGTGAGTGTGTGTGAGAGAGTCTGGGTGTGGGGAGGCTGTGAGAGAGGCTGGGGGTGGGGAGGCTGTGAGAGGCTGGGGGTGGGAGGCTGTGGGTATGAGGCGGGAGGTGTGAGGCGGGAGGGGGAGGGGAGGTGTGGGTGTGGGCTGGGGGAGGCTGTGGAGTAGAGGCTGGGGGGGCCTCTGTGCGCGTGTGAGTCTGGGGGGGGGACTGTGTGTGAGTGGGGGCGGGGCGCTGGGGTTGGCAGAGGGTGGGGTTGACGCGGGGGCGGGTTGACGTGGGGGGGGGGGCTAGATTCTTCACCTGTATGGGGCCCTGAATTTTCTGATGGCGGCCCTGGTGCTAGCAGTGCACCTCATAAAACGTGCCAGTAGTATGCCCCATACAAAGTGCCAGCAGTATGCTTCCATACATATTGCCAGCAGTGTGTCTGCATGCAAAGTGCCAGCACCATTCCCCCATACAAAGTACCTTCAGTGTGCCCTGTACAAAATGCCACCACCAAACCTCAATACAAAATGCCAGTAACATGTCCCAAACAAAGTCCCAGCTGCATGTCCCTATACAAAGTGCCAACAGTGTGGCCGATATACAGTGGAAAAAAAATAAGTATTTGATACACTGGAGATTTTGCAAGTTTTACCACCTACAAAGAATGAAGAGGCCTGTAATTTTTCATAGGTACACTTCAACTGTGAGAAACAGTATCTAAACCCCCCCCCCCCCAGAAAATCACATTGTATGATTTTTAAATAATTAATTTGCATTTTATTGCATGAATAAAGTATTTGATACAATAGAAAAACAGAACTTAATATTTGGTACAGAAACCTTTGTTTGCAGTTACCTAGGTCAGACATTTCCTGTAGTTCTTGACCAAGTTTGCACACACTGCAGCAAGTATTTTGGCCCACTCCTTCATACAGATCTTCTCAAGATCTATGCATGAAAACAGTGACCTAAAGATCACTGATACACGTTAGTGATACAAGTAAAAAAAGTGAAAAGGTATAGAAAAAGTAAAACACCTACAAACAAAAAATAAAATAAAAACACATACACCTCCCTTTTTCCCTTCACAAATGCCAATCACACCAAAAAAAGATAAAAAAATAAATAAAGTGGGGGCGTGGCCTAGCATGCTAGCAGGAGGACGCATGCTGTAGGAGCTCTGAGCGGGCCTAATCTTCAAAGAGTGGAAAAAACTTCCAGATGCCTCCTAAAAGAGCCAAAAAGGGGTCCAGGACTACACCTGGCACCCCGGCACAGGGGGTGCTGATCAGAAATTTCTTTGAGCCCCTCTTGGACCGGCAGGAAGACTTGGGGCCTGTCACTGTAGCCTGGCGGGCGCCATCTTCCTTGCCGAGACGTGCACGGGCCCGCGACTTGCAGGGAAGCAAAGGCAAAGCAGACATTCAGGAGAACCCACCGGGGGCAAGCTCGCGAGAGGGAGTGAGGCCCCGCGAACGAGAGACCCAACGACTGCTGTGCCCCTGCGGTTCTTCTGCAGAGAGCGCGAATGCATCCCCGGGACGCGGCGACACCACGAGGGCGCCGTCTTCCCCACCGGGACACGCACTCAGCCACGAGATGCCAGGAGGAAGGACTGAGGCGGCTGCCCGGGAGACCCCGATGGAGACGGACGTGCGAGGAGGTATGCGAGCATCTGCACAAGACACCCGCCACCCGCCGCAGCCCTGCGACTCACCTGCAGTGAACGCGGGTGCATCTCCGGAGAACTACGGGGCCACGTGGGCGTCATCTTCCTCCTCGGACCGGAGCACCTCGTCGCCATGTGAGACTGCTGAGAGAGTCCTGATGGCACCCCTGAGACGCCGGCAGCTTCCTACACCGCCGGGGACAGAGGAGGCCGGACTCCCCACCAGCCGTAAGTGCTTGAAGCTGACCGGGGGCGACGGATCGCAGAGGGGGATTCCTGCACTAGGGGAAGGAAGTGAGCACACGGAGGCGGGCTCGCCTCCATTAAGGGGACTTCTATCACCTACAGCCCGGAGAGGGGAGCGTGGGGAGGAGGGGACCCCAAGGAAGAGCCTTGCAGGCCGACCCTGTTCTGGTAAGCCGGACCCAGGACGTGGTGCTCTGAGAATGGAGGACTCCAGAGCCACCCCTGTGCATAACCCATACCCTGAGCCTGCATTGCAGCGCAGAGTCTATGCTGCCTTAGGAGAGAAGCCATCTGAGGACTCGCCATACACACTCCCATGCCCAGTTGACCCCCAGCAACATTCCCAGGAGACGGTCCCAGACCCACTTGAGGACTCTTTCACTGACTGTGGGTCCCAGGCACTATGGACACGGCAAATGTCCCCTCCAGACAGCCCTCGGCAGTGGGGTACCAGACCTGATCCCGGGGCCCCTGGGGGATCTGAGACATATCAGGCGGCCTCCCCTGGTGGCAGCTACACCTCTTCTGAACATGAAACTTTAGTTGATGGTGCCTCTGATATCACAAAAAGTAGAGCCCTATCAATCCTTAGGGACCACCCGGAGCTTCAAGCGCTCCTAACACTTTTACCTACTAAGAATGATTTGTCAAATATGGCGGCTGATATCAAACAAGGGTGGCGCCGAGAGCTGGGGGAGGTAAAAAATGATGTGTCCGCACTCCAGTCCAGGGTGGAGTCACTTGAATCATCCCACTCCTCCGTTCAGACATCTATACTGGACTTGCAAACGGCACTTAAGTCACAACAAACCCGCCATCAGCAATTAGTAGATCAATTTGATGATTTGGGAAATAGAAAACAGGGGAGGAATTAACATAAGGGATTAGGGGGCTCACAGTGTCTATCAAGCCACAGGAGTAACCCAGTCACTTCAATACCAAATATATTAGCATAAACTCTTCAATATGCTGTTGGAAAAGCCCCTGAATCGCATGTTTGAGATTGAGCAGAGCACATAGTGGCTCATCCGTCCCATTGAGCTCAGACCCTACAAGCAGGGGATGTAATCTGTAGGCTTCTCACCTATGCCATGAAGGGAGGATATAATGAGGAGGGTGCGCGCTAGCCCCAGCAATTCCTTTTTGAAGGGTCCAAACTAGCCTTATTTTTCCCTGAGTTATCTAGGTTGTTACACTTAGGCTCGCGCGCTTGAAGCTCTTTTATCCCTCTTGCAAATTAACAGTGCGGAATTGCTATTGGTGGGGATTCCCATTTGCCCTTCATGTCAGGACGGAGGAGGGCACGGTGTCCTTCAGAGCTCCGGCAGATCTACCGATATTCCTTACTGCTTTGAAGCTGCCTAAGGTTGCCATCCCTGATTCCTGATTGGGACGCTGCTGCGTCCAATGCCCCTCCGCAGCTGCCGGTGGCCCCTCCTGCACCCCCTGCACCGAGGTCCGGGCTATTGGGACCCCCAAAGGAACAGAGACTATCGAGATCGCAGAGACTGGTCTCACGCATAGAAAGGGTAGAGGGGGTGGTGAGGCGCGGTGCTCTGCATAACACGCAATGATAACCCAGCGTCTTATTTGATGGACCTGCCCAACGCCACGACTCCCATGTATAGTTGGCTCAGCTGCCATCTATGTTGCTGTCTCCCCGGTGCCTGCTCGGATAGTCAGATTTACAACTCTTGTGAGCAGTCGGATGTCTCTCGTTGCCAGTCAGTACTGTCTGGCCTGTTCGGACTCCAGACTGGGCAAGACGAGAAGGCCCCTTCCTAACACGTTTTTGTGTATTGTTCCACTCTTTGATGACAATGTACTAAATTGCTAAGTTTCTGTAATATGATAGGACCCCTTATGGTTTGACATGTCCTACTACCCTGCGGAGTTGATTGTGTCATTCTCTGATACCCTACCTTGATTCAATAGTGCTCCCTGTCCTCCCCCCGATAGGTGCTCTACGAACACTGTGTGTTTGTATTAAGCAGTTAGTGATTTGAAATTTTGTTATTCTGCTGGGCCCGTATACAATTAATCAGGCTATTACTCGTGATCTTTGATTGCCTCTGTATCTTTCTGGCTAGCTATGGCAACATTTAAGATGTCTTCCATCAATGTCAAGGGGTTGAATATCCCAGAAAGGAGAATCTCAGATCCTTGTATAGCTGCACAGGCAGAAGACCCGGATACTCTGTCCAGGAGACTCACTTACTTTGGTGGGTCACCTGGAATCCTTTCAAAATAAATACTTCCCCCTTGGTGCTTGCAAGTAGCAAAACCTGGAATCAGAAAACTAAAGGAGTTTCTATCTTACTTTTCACAAAGATCTCCCGCTTCAGGTTCTTAGAACGTTTTAAAAAAAGATATAGATGTCCAGGTATATCTTGCTATAACTGTTGGCATTGGGGGTACATTTACCAATAGCAACCATCTACGCTCCTTATCAGGGGCATGGATCGCCTTCTGTGACATAATCAAGTGTTGATGAGCTGAATGATTTTGCAGTCAGGGGAAAATTGTCTATGTGGGGACCTTACCTCGGTGGGGCTGATCCTCTGTCATCCAACATTGAATCACAAAATAGGTTTCGGAAGGCTCTTGCTCGATATGCTGCTCTGTTTGATATCTGGAGGCTTACTATCTACCAGGCGAGCTGGGATTACACGTCTACTCGTATCCTCAGGAGGATATAGCAGAATAGATTATGTTTTTCCTCACTACATGCACTCTTCTGAAGGCGCAAAATCACAAGCATAGGTAACATATTCTCTTCGGATCAAGCCCCTGTCTCTTGTGAATTGAACTTCCCACGTGCTTTGCCCAAGCTATTCACATTGGAGGCTCAATGATATCGTACTTCTACGTTTAGGTTTGTGTATGCTGAACTATATCAGACACTTCTAGTTGTTTTTCTAGTACCCACTCTCATCGGACCCATACCTCACCTCAATTGGATAAGATGCGGAATCTTTATAAATTGTGTCAATTCGGGGGGTGCTGTTTATATGATTGTGGGCCCGCTCGAATATAAGTTGATGCTGCTTCCTTTATGTTATTTGTATGATGGCCCTGGGAACGGGCGGCAGCTTCGTGTGAGGGATATTCCGAGTGGTAGGGGTCCGACCGCGGATCTGTGTGTAGACCTCCTTGCAGACAAAACAAAGAGATTCTGCTAGTTGTCTGGACATAAAAGACGGCCAGTTTCGGCAGATTTGCGCTTGGGAATATTCTAGCTTGGGTTGAATGTATATCAACACCATAGTTGGATGTTGTGCCAGTCCCTCCGAGACAAATGAGATGCTCTTTTTGTACCTCCGGATGTAAAACCATGGGGAGGGCAAATTCAACATTTCTACACGGGAGAGATCTCTTGGACGAATCTCCATGGATTCTATATGCAAGCTTTTTATAAAATCTCCCCTCACAGGCAGGGATACCGACCCTGTAGGCTGGAAACTATGAGGGCCTTTCAGATCAGTGCTCGCGCACTGATTTGGAGGTAAGAGCGATGGGTCGGCACTCGGACTTCCCTGTTTCGGGGGCAGGGAGACCTAGGGAAAGCCAATTTCCACTATGCCGTCTGGAAAAGAGCCGGGCCCGATGGCTCACTAAGCCAATAATTTTATTAAGGTTTTTAAGGAAGTACGGTCAGACTCCCTTCTAGTTTCTTTTAACTCCGGTCTCGGCCACTCAAGGCCACTTTCCCCTCTCATTGACTTCAGGCTCACATTACGGTGATCCCAAAAGCCCGGGTTAAGGATCCTACTACTAATGCTCCAGTTTAGGGCCCATCTCGCATACTTAACATCGGTTGCACAAGTTATTTGCCAAGCTTATTAGCCACCAGATTTAACTCTACTGTTATCCTGGCAGATCTCTATACATATAGTCCAAGCTTCGGTTTCGTGCCGGGTAAGGGAGGCAAAGAGGATTACACTCTAAAGGAGACTTCTATCCCTGATTGTCCCGCTCAAAATACCCATGAAATCCCTCAGGCTGCTGTCATTGAAGACGAAAAGGCGGTTGTCTGGGCTAGTTTGAGGCATTTTATGGAAAGTCTGCCTTGTCAAACTTGTGAGGGATTGGTCTGTGGGAATGTTGCAGCGTATAAATGGAATTGTATAGGAATCACGTCGGCGCTGATTCTGGGTGCAATGGTGAGGTTTATCCAGACCCTTTGACATTCGCTACGGGACGAGGGCTGGGATGTCCCTTTTTCCCCTATTTCATGTATGTGTGGTAAATGGAGTGTTTGGATGAGTGCTCAGGACGGATCGGGAGATCAGGGGTTTGTCAGACTTGGAGCTAGAGTAGTTAATGCGCGGCATGTTTGCCTGTATGCATCTTCTGCTTTTTATTACCACTCAGCCGGAAAACCTCCCTGCGATAGCTCACTGATGGATTGCCTATTGGATTGAGATTTGGCCGGACAAGCAATTTTAACGGTAATTGGTATAAGTTAGTGGCAAATGAATGATTACCTGGACCGAAGGGACCTACAGAGGCTGATCGGGGAGATTTACGTTTCAAGAGTGGGTGAGGATACATCTTTCCGTACCTAGGCCGTTCCAGATATGCCTAGAATATCTTAGGATAATCTCTTTCATCTGAAACTTTGCCCTCACCTCATACAAACTATCAATGCAGGATTTTGGGTAAAGGAGGACCCGGAGGGATTCTCATGGTCGGGCCCCGAAATCAATATTATCAAAATGATGTCCTCCATAGACTTTATATTTGCTCCAAACCCTCCCAATGGTTCTCCCTAATAGTCTCTTTAGAGATCTCAATCGAGGCTTTGGGAAAGTTCGTCTGGGGTGGTGCGAGTACTGAGGTTTGCAAGGAGCATCCTAATCTGCATAAAGGTGAGGGAAGGAACTGGCACCCTCCCGGACATGAAGTCATACTACATATCGCAACGTCGCTGCCTAGAGTGAGCGGACTGGTTCCATTGCTAGGTAATTCAAAGTCTGTGGGTGCAGCGTGAAGACGCCCCCTCTCGCTTCCCATTGATCGGACGGTCTGTCATTCCTCCCGTGGCTCCTGCTCGGTCTTAGGGACTTCAGATTTATTTGTTTGCCTCTGATCTCACGGAGTGACCATGTTCAGTGTTTAAAAATATGGAGTGCAGATAAAACTGCGCTATGCCCCCGGGGGACCTAATTAGTCCCAGTCAGGGGCAACCCAGGACCTGCAGATCTAGCTCTCTGTCTTCTGTATCAAGGACGGAATTAGGGAAGCATCCCCAAGTCAATAGACAGATTTTCTAGGAAACGCTGTGCTTCAATGTTCACGCCACAATGAGGGCGTGCGCAGTTTACAGATCCAAAACTCCTCGAATGTTGGCTGCAATACATGCAACTTAAGCATTACTTTGTTACCAATCGATTGGGCTTGGGCTGGCCAGAAATCCCCTCCGAGTTTCGTGGCCACTGTTGCATGCAAAAACATCTGGACCCGAGGCATGCAATTTCGGTAATATCTACAATTTACTTCTGGATACCGTATCATACGATAGGCAGATAATTTAGAGATAGTGGGAGAAAGAAAACTAGGTATTACATTAAACAGTTGAGGATTGGACCTAGAGCATACCACCCTATTGCATAAGACCTCAGTTTCTTGGTCGAATACAGGAACTTAACTATAAAATTTCTATCAAGGATGGTAACCAGAGTCCCCCCACCACTTTCGCCCCAAATTGTACCCCGCAGTCATGACGCATGCTGGAGTTGCGGGAGAGAGCCAGGAAGCATGACACATATCTGGTGGGAATGCTCAGACTGCATGCCATTCTGGCACAAGGTGATCGAGGTGATAGAGAAATCATGGGTATTCGGTTACAGAACCGAACGCGGGTCCTCCTTCTCTCCATTGTTACCTATACCATAAAGAACTTTGAAAAGGGGGGCTGCTGCTTCTCCTCTTGCAGCAGGCTAGAACTTTAATCCCCAGGAAAAGGAGGACACCCAGACTCCGTCTATAATGATGGTTTAAAGAATTCTATTCACATACAAAGAATGGAGGAGCTGAGGTCAGGAGAGTGAGAATTCTCATGACCGGTTTATATAGGACATGGAGTGAGTGGATGACCTTTGTAAGCTCTCTTCCCGAGTACCAATCTGTAAAGTTTTACCAAACCTTTAGGATCTTGGAATGACCACCCCAACCCCTTGTCGGCCTGTACTCTCCCCGTCCCTGGACTGTGTCACAGGGGAGGGAGTCCCCTGATTGACCGAGTGTCGGTCTGCTGCGCTCAGATAGTATCGATATCCTCAGCCGCGTCTGATAATGTTATACACAAAAGTTCTGAAAAGGTTTTAGAAGTTGTATTAATTTTTATAGGATGTTTATTTCCTTCCCGCCCAGAGACTATCTCTTGTTTGCTGACTTGATGACAGAAGATTTCTCAAATACCAGTGTATTTGTAACCTTCCGCTCCCCCGCAGGAATGCGAGTAGAGGACTCGAAAAGTGTTTCGTCTGGAGGAGGGGTTGGGGGGAGTAGCATAGATTTTCATTTGGGATTGGACACTTTTGTAAGAGGAGTGAAGATCTAGCTATTCTTTCTTGCCTAACATTCCGGTCTACACAATATGGAAGGAAGTTTAAGGTTTTCAAACCGTTGTAAGACCATGATTGTTATTCTGCATACTATGTAATACCTGATGTTACTTCAATAAAGCTTATTGAAACAGAAAAAAATAAATAAAATAAAGTACACGTTTGGCATCGGCGCATGTGTAACGACCTAGCCTATAAATCATTTGTATTATTTAACCCGCACGATGAACGCTGTAAAAAAAATCATAGAATTTTGTTCATCTCGCAGCACATAAAACGGAATAAAAAGCAATCAAAAAGTCATATAAACCCATAAAAAAGTCAAGTCATATGTAAATAAAAGTGGTACCGATGAAAACAACAGCTCTCATCCTACAAAAAAAGCCCTAACACAGCTATGTGTATAGA
The DNA here is from genome assembly GCA_025379985.1 of Phyllomedusa bahiana. NCBI lineage: Eukaryota > Metazoa > Chordata > Amphibia > Anura > Hylidae > Phyllomedusa > Phyllomedusa bahiana. The sequence goes on along the minus strand of JAODAL010008373.1, from coordinate 76,166 downwards.
AAAATAAAAAAGTTATTGCTATCAGAACATAGCGATGCATGAATATTGTTTTACACAGTAAAGCACTTCAACATAAAAAAATGTTAGAGATTGAGTATCTCTGTAATCGTATCAACCCTGCCTTCCAAAAAACAGTTTTAAAAGCGATCAAAAATTCGCCCCCCCAGAAAGGATACCAATAATAATGTCAACTCATGCCGCAAAAAACAAGCCCCTATACAGCTCCGTGCACAGAAAAATAAAGAGTTATGACTATCAGACTATGGCGGTGCAAAAATATGTTTTCCTTTTTGAATAAAAGTGTTGTATTGTGTAAAAGCAGTAAAACATAAAAAAATACAAATAGAGTAATCGTATTGTCCTGCTAAGTAAAGCCATCAGGTCATTTATACCGTATAGTAACCGCTGTAGAAAATAAAAATAAAAAACACTACCAGGATTTCTTTATTTTGTTCATCTCCCCTCCCAAAAAACCTTAAAAAAAGTGGTCAAAGCATCATATCAATCCCATAATGGTCCCAATGAAAATGGCAACTTATCATGCAAAAAAACAAGCTCTTAATAAGCTCTGTATTCAGAAAAATAAAAATGTTATGGCTGTCAAACTATGATGACATAAAAATGCAATTTTTTATAAACGCATTTCTATTATGTAAAAGTAATAAAACATAAAAAACATATACAACTGATATTGATGTCATTGTACCGTTCCGCATTATAAAGTTATCCTGTCATTTATAATCCACAGCGAACACTGAAAAAATGTAGCCCAAAAAACAATGACAGAACTGCTTTTTTTCCCCCCATTTTCATGGCCCAATGCTAGAAAAACTGTAGAACACCTGTGCGCCCAAAATGTACAATACACCCCTAGATGAGATCCATGAGGGGTGTTGAATCCAAGATGGAGTGACTTCTGTAAGGTTTCACCTGTTCTGATACGTTTGGATCTTTACAAATGCGACATGGAACTCACCAAAATCTTCACTTCTAAAGCCAAATAGCGCTCCCTACCTTGTACGCCCTGCCATGCACCCAAACAGCAGTTTACACCCACATATAGGGTATTGCCGAACATGGAAAAATTGCATATAAATTTTGGGGTGCTTTTTGCCGAGGATTCCTTGTAAAAATTAAACCTTTTCAGCTAAAAATTAATTTTTTCATTTTCACAGCCTAACTTTAAAAAAATGTGTGAAACACCTGTGGGGTCAATATACTCACTGCACCCCTGGATATATTCCTTAAGGTGTGTAGTTTCCAATATGAGGTATTTTTAGAGGTGTTTCTTAAGTTTTAGCACCTTAGGGTGTCCACAAACCTGAAATGATAAAGTCAATTGACCGCACACAAAAATTGATGCAAAAAGGTTCCAAGTGTGTGACAAATAAAGGTTAATTTATATAAAGTTTCGGTCAAAAAAACTTTATATAAAGTCAACTTTATTTGTTACACACTTGGAGCCTGTGGATTAAAATAAATATTTCCTTTTTGCATCAATTTTTGTGTGCGGTCAATTGACTTTATCTGTATATGTGGTGAAATCCCACCTATAGACCGGCACCATATATTCAAAAATAAGCTGGGAGTGCCTTCCCCCCTTTCTTTCCATTGTTCAAAAACCTGAAATGGCGCCTAAAAAAAAATTGTAATGAAAATGGGGCCCCCCAGATCCGGTAGGTGCCCCTCTTCTCTGGGTTGGGGTTTTGAGTCATATACCATATTGCCAATTAGGATATCCTAAAAACACAAAAAATTGGGGAATCAATAGAAGTTGCATTTTCATGTCACATCTCTGTGTTCCTGTGAAAAATGCATAAAAAAGAAAATCAAAAAAAATTGAAATTTTTTTGACATTTCACCTTATTTGCTTTCTTTTCTGTGAAAAACCCAAAAGGGGTTAACAAGTTTGGACCAAATTTCTTCTAATTAAGCACAGGGGGAGACATGTATAAGGAAGGTGTTTCGAGGAATTATCGCATCTCGTTTTCAGTGTATAATCACGAATAAATAAAATTTTTTTTTGTGTGATTATAAAAGGAGTCTAAAGTTTTGACGGGGCCCTCGCCCGTGTATTTGGTGCATTACGGAACTTAAGGGGCATAAGTAATGCACCTAACTGTAAAGGGTGCTTTCACACCGGTCTTTTTTTTGGGGCGTTTTTGGATTTCTTGACACTTTTTTATGTTTTTGTGGAAAGACACAGCAAATTTGCTATGATTTCTACAAAAAACGTATAAAGAAAGCACCCAAAAAACCCCTGCTGAAAGCACCCTAAAGGGTAAAAATAGGTTAAAATGAAAAAGCATTAGAATAGAATGTCAGTGAATAGAAACTATGGCATACTTTTTGGGGGCCCCAGTTCCCAGAAGACCTTTGGGTGCTGGCTCTTGCGCATGATAATAAAGGGGAGAGCAGCAAAAATACAATTTCACATTTAATATAGTAAAAATTTAAAATTTGAACAACAACACATGGGGTTTTTAAAGTAAAACTAGTATTTGATTCTATTAAATTTAAATGCATTTTATTGGAAGATTATTTTTATATTTTTGGATATTAGATTATTTTTATATTAATTTTTATATATATTTTATATAATTTTTATATAATTTATTATTTAAATTAAATAATTTAATTTGATATTGTTTGATAATTTATCAGAAATTACTTTTTATGATTGTTCTGGTGTTAAGTTTGAGAAAAAAGGAAATTTTTTTGCCCTATGGCAATCGAGCTTCACTTTGACTCCTCAGGCTCAGGCAGACCACATTGAAATAGGACTGCCTGTTCGAGCAGTAATGCGCCTAGTTTTGTGTCTAATATTATGTGTGGTGCAAACACCCACTAGATAACGCCCAAGAAATGCCCCATTTTGGCGCTATTTGAAAGTTCGAGTCTTGCGAACAATGTGCTTAACACATTCATTAGGCGCATTATACATAGTAGACTGCTCACTTTGGTGCATTTTACGCCAGAAAAGGGTGAAAAATCTGATCATACATGTCTCCCAATGTGTCACAAGAAAACATTCTCTGAATCACATGGATAGGTAAAAGTGTCAAAAATGTATTCTCACATAAAATGACACATCAGATTTCAAAAGTGGGACTTTGTCAGCAGGTCAAAACTGGCTGTGATGGTAAAGGGTTAAAAAGGTAAATTTACTCTTCAAAACCTGCCTCCAAATCTGCTTCAAAAAACATGTTAGAGGAGTATTTTGAAAGCTATTTTGAAACGTGATTAGAAAGATCCTATCCCCCTTTGTTTCCTGTGATAATTTTACTTGCGTAAACGCCGCAAGAATTGACGTGTCACTTATTTTACCGCCGTAATTGAGTCCGAAAAACCTCTCGCAATTACGCTTCGTGTGAACGACAAGGCGTATTTTACATTTTATTCAATGGCAGAAGAATTGAAGATTGTCTGGCTGATTTTGGTTAAACACGCTAGAAAACAGCAAAAAAAACAAAACGCTGTGTGAACATACCCTAAGAATATTATTTTTAATACTGTATTAAAGGGGTAGTATCATACATTTTTCACTTACCTCAGTCCGTTTTTTTGGGTTTCATTTTGAATTCAGGGACGGTTTACTGGCTTCTATAGGCTGCGCAGAAGCCAGGTCTGTAGCTTTAGAAAAACCCATTTTGGGGAAAGCCTATCATGGATGGAACAGTCTGAAAAGCAATGGCCCTAAAGGGAGCTGAGTGCCCATTTTAAGAGGGGAAATCTGGGAAATGGTAGGACACTGCTAAGGGGACAATTTTGCAAATTACTTATTTTTGCAAGATCTTTAATAAAAAAAGCAACCCTTTGTACAGAAAACCCCCTTTAAAGAAAATTATTTTCACATTTTTTAATGGAGATTTCATTGCCCTGCCAAAAGGTTAACCTAAACATTACATTGAAAATTTTATCAAATTTTTTGTTTTGTGCCTTAATAAAAGTGCTTTAATTAAACTTTTCTAATTATAAAAGGAAAGAAGAGCAAGGCGACAGGCAAGGGCATGTATGAGTGGCCGCAGTCCAGAGCCAGTGTTCTGACCTCACCAGCTGCGTCTGATAGAAGCATGCTGACCCTGCAGGAGAGAGGATCGGATACTTTGTGGGTAAGTGGACAGTACTCTGTGAATACTAATCCATTGATTACTGGGAAAATGGTCAGGGAATGGAGAGGTCCTTTAGTAGCATTTAATCTGTATTCTCTGGCACCTTCTGAAGCCTTAAATAAAGGCCTTTGATCAACATTTTTTGGAGTTTTCTAATAATTCTTTTATTATGAAAAAAATCCGGGAAAAATGCTTTTGTACGGACCTTTTACAAAAAATTGTGCTTTAAGATTTGTACATAGCATTTTCATGCTGTATCCTACCAGATGTGGCACGGTAGTAAATATTTCCGAGAACAGCTTCTTTAAAAAAAAAAAATCTTTTCCTTTTAAATCCTGAAGCATCGATTGTTTGGCAGCCGCATTATCCTTCTCTGGAGGAGTTTTGTAACCTTGCACGTATGATCAAGGACGGCTGAAGTGGTCGATTCCTGTATTTGACTCAAATCATTCACTTGTCATCAGTCACTTATTTTAAAGGTGGATTTCAGTTCTTTTCAAGCACCTTAAGTTTTTCTATATCTCTGCTTCCTGGTGCAAATCATTGTAGATATAGCTGACAAACTAAGTGTGAATCCAAATCAATATTTATGTGGCTTTTGTCACATTGACACTGCTATTGTGAGCTTATCTATCTCATGTGTTTCAAATAGTTTTCACCGGGTGCGTTTTCTAATTTCTAATTGAAGGGGTTATGTTGTTATCTTAATGGAACATATAGCAGGACCCCTGCTTGGAGCAAGGGCGTGCCATTCGATTGTGGAAGTATTCCTATATGGGTAAGTGATATGATTTGGAAATTTTTTTTTTTGGGACGCAATTTTTAAATGCTACCACTCTAGTGGGGTCGCCCCCATCATCAGTAGGAGCCAACCGTCGGAGGGATAGCCCGGTGTAACTATCTGTTTAAATTTTTATACCTAGGTATCCTTTAACGCTAAAAGTTTTGTACATCATCTTTGACCCCTAAGGGAACCCTAAATAATTAAAATTGGGGAAACCGTCGGGTTCGTTTCTTTTTTGTTTGGGTTAAAATTTTTAAATTTTTGGGTAGGAAAAATCTGGGGCTTGTTTTTGGGGGCCCCCTTTTTGGGGGATGTCTCCCTTTATTATCACTTTTTTGGGACTTTTGTGGATTTATCTATTGGATGAGTTATTTTCAATGGTAACATCTATTTTGAGGTATCGGCATTACGTATATGCGTTTGTACCCCCAGGGTTTTTTACCCTTTTAGGTATTTATTCTGTTATTTTTGTTTGTGGGGTACTTTTTATATTTTAAAAGCTATCTATTAAAAGGTATATCTTAATTGAGGTTATATTTTGTTGTGAATTTTTGTAAAAACCCAATGTCTTACATTCTTTTGATTGCAGTGTGGTGTAACATATGGCAGGAACCCCCCCCTCGGAGCAAGGCGTTCCTAGGGTTTTTTAGCATTTTATAGGGGGTTTTATCTCAGCTGATATATTTTTATTATATACAATTGATGACATATTAACCAATAGTTATGACAGTACTTCCAGGTTTTTTTCATACAGCTCAGCTCTTCCGGAATCTACACTTCATTTCACGTATGGTTCTCACTGCAGACAACATCCTTTTGGGGTTTTTACTAGATTTTTTAAACACTTTGGGAAAAGGGATAAAATCAATTTGGGTTTTTTGGGAACTGCCCCTACTATTTTTAAAAAATCCTTTAAAATTTGGGCAGATTTTACCGTATAAACTAAGTAAAAAGCCGGGCCCGAGTAAAAAGCCGAGGGGCCCCCACTTTTGGGCCCCCCCAAAAAACTGGGAAAAAAACCCATTTAAATCGAGTATAAGCCTAGGGAGGAAAAAAGCAGCAGCTACTGGGAAATTTTTAAAAAATAAAATGGTTAAAAACCAATAAAATTGCCCCTAGGCCCCCCGGTTTTTTAGGCCAAGGTTTTTTTTAAAAATGTCCCAGGATTTGGCAAAGTAAAAAGGGGCCCCCCATTAAAGGGCAATTTTAAAAAGGTTTTTGGTTTTAAATTTTTTCCCAAAAGGGGGGAGTTTAAATTATTTTTTTTCCCCCATTTTGGGCAGGTTAAAAAGGCCCCTTATATTGTGGGTCCCCCAAAAGTCAGGTTATAAAAGGCCCGGAATATGGGTTCCCAATAAAGGGGGAAAAAATTTAATAAAGGCAGTTAAAAAATATTTTTCCCCAAAAAAGGCAGGTAATTTTTCCCCCAAAAAGGCAGGTATTAAAAGGGGGAGGTTATTTTTTTGGGGCAGTATTTAAGGTCCCAAAATTGGGCCCCGGTTATTATTTTCCCCAATTTGGGGGATTTTTTAAAATTTTTTTTTTCCCCATACCCCGGTTAAAAAAGGGCCAGGTTTTTGGCCCGGTTTTTTAAAAATTCCCCCTTTATTTTACAGGGTATAAAAAAAAAATACAAGGCAAAATTACCGTTTGGCCCCCCCCGTTCTCCAAACTCCTTTTTGGGCAATTCCCCCTTTCGCCAAAAAAGCGGCCGGGGATATCATTTTAAAAGGCCCCGGGTTGCACCAAATTGTTGGGGGGTTTTAACAAATAAGCACAACCCTTGGGCCTTTTTTGCCAAAAGGAGATTCCCCCTACAAGGGGAAGGGGATGGGTGAATTTTCCCCCGGCCAAAGGCAGCTTCCCGGAGGTTTTCGGCTTTTTTTGGGTTACCCCTTTGTTGGGATTCCCCTTGGGGTATAAAGCCCGGGGGTTTTTTCCTTTGGGGGAAATCTTTTTTATTTAAGGCAAAAAACTTGTTCCCCCTGCCCCTCCGGGGGCCCCCCTTTGGGGGGCCAAAAATTGGCCCGGGGCCCGAAAGGCCGGGGCGAAAAAAAGTTACCTTTGGAGGGGATTTTAAAGGGGCCCGGGGGGAAAAAGGAATTTTTCCCCCCCGGGGGGAACAAAATTTTTTTTTTTTGTGCTGAAAAACTCGGCCCTTTTACTCATTAAAATGGGGACTAAAAAGCTGACATTATACCCGACCTTTTTGCATTGAATGTGCCCTTGCAGTATAGGTATGTGGCCTAGGTAGTGCACCACCACTTTACTGAATAGCAAACTTAAAGGGGTTGTCATATATTAATGAATGTTTTTTTGGGGGGTTTACATTTTTTTGCTACTTTTTAATTATGTAAAAAATTTCCCCCTGTAAATTCCCCTGCTTGACTGGACAATAACTTTAAAAATCACCCGATTTTTTATTCTTTTGATGTAAATCCTTGTGGGTTCACCTCTGCAAAACCCGTTTACTATTAAAATTTTTTTAATAATTTTTGGGATTTTTTTTTGGGCCCCCATGTTTTTGTAAACTAAATCCTCTTTTATGATTCCCTGGACAATTAAAAGGGGCTGTAAAATAATAATACTTAAAATATTGAACATTTAAAGGGGTAAAGTATGGGCTTGCCTGGGGGAAGGCTCCCAAAAGGGTTAAAAAAATTTTTTTTCCCCAAAATCATTGGGGGGCAAAAGGGACCATGGGGAAAAGGCCCTTGCCCAAAAAAGGGTGGGGGACAGGGGTTTACCGTGGACTATATTCCTCCTACTGATGCTAGGCTACTCCGTTTTAGCCTAGTGTCCGTAGGAGTCAGACGCTGCTTTGCAGGTCTGCTATATTTGTTGTTTTAGTTTTATTTCTTTCGTTTTCAGGAGGTGTTGGAGCTTCTTTGCTCTCACCTGTCAGGGGGGTTGTCAACATGTGTTTTCACCGTGGCAATGATCCCCCCTGAGTGCGTGAGGAAATCATTCAGTTCTTTAGCTGTCTGTTTGTCCTTGCACCATTCACCCATCCCCACCCAAGGCTACCGGAATCCAAACGTCGGACTGGTAAGTACCCCATTTTTCTCTGTTTGGAGGTTGTTGGGGGTTTCTTTTTTATTTAATGTGTATGTTGCGCAGCATGGTTTTGCACAGTGCATTAGAGGGCGTTTTCTTCTGTTTCCTGTGGCAGCAAGGTGTTTTTTGCCCTCTGTAGCCATGTTTTATGGTTCGCTACGGTACCACACTTCTGCAGGTAGTTCCATTTTTTGGTATTTCTTTCCTTGCTGCTGGTTCCCAAATCCGAGCGTTTCCGGGGATTTTATTCTAACCTTTTTATGGTTCCCAAAAAAAAGATGGCTCAGTAAGGCCTGTGTGTGTTGGATCGCGAGGAGCTCAACCAGTATGTGTGGGTTCCCATGATACCCCCTGAGGGCGTCAGGAAACCAATCAGTTCTTTAGCGGTCTGTTTTTCTTTGTGCCGTTCTCCTGTCTCCTCTTAAGGATTCCATCTAGAGTCTCTTTGGTCAGTAATTACGTCTCTGGAACAAGGCAAATTTCTTTCCACCATAGACATCAGGGACGTTTACCTAGTAATTTTAGCCCAGTCCCACCAGCGTTTTCTTCGTTTTGCGATGGGTTCACGGCTTTTCCATGTCAGAGCTCTGCCTTTTGGCCTCGCTACTGCTCCATGGGTCTTCACCAAAGGTCCTGGTACCTCTCATGGCAATCCTTCGTACCAGGGGGTTACCATTATATCTCATCTGGACGACCTCCCTGTAAGAGCACAGCCGTCAGGCCCCAGTCTGGACAGCTTCACGATCACTCTGGATACCTTGGTGTGCTTTGTGTGGGTTGTCAACTTCGACAAATCCTGCCCGGTCCCCTCCCAGAGAAAGGAATCCCTGGGCATGATTCTCGACACATATGAAGCCAGAGTATTTCTTCCGCCGGTGAAGATTCAGTGCTTACAGTCAGGCATTTCTCTGCTCTGGAAACGGGACCCGTATACTCTTCGCACTTGCAAGCGGGCCCTCGATGTGATGGTTGCAGCCTTCAAAGCCGTGCCGTTCGCACAGTTTCAGTCTCGCCTCCTTCAGCGGGCAATTCTGGCTCACTGAGATGTCACTCTAGTTTTCCTAGACATAGAAATTCGGCCACCGTCCTAAATTTGTGTTGATCTCGGCTGGTGTCCTCTGTGCTCCGTCGTGGGAAGTCATTTCTTTCTCTGCAATTGCTGATTATCACCACGGATACCAGCCCCTCAGGTTGGGGTGCTGTTTTTGGTTCCTGGACAACTCAGGCTCTCCCAGGGAATCCTGTCTACAGATCAGGGCCATCTTCCATTAGTTCTTTCTCTTTCAGGGTCACCCAGTTCGCTGCCTGGTGTCAGTAAGGCTATGTCTACACTGCAGTGGACAAAAAATGACCTAAATACGAATTACTAAAAACGTTCATGAAACTGAGTTTTCTGTCCCCTGCCTGTCAAAAGCAGTTGAAAAAAAACAGCCGTTTTTTTGCCACGATTTGCGTTTTTTTGGCACGTTTTTTACTTGTCTAAGCCTGTTTTTTAATGTATGCATAAATTAAGCCATTGGATGTAACTCCGCCCTACAAAAGGGTAAATAAAGCACCACTTTGCATTATATGTTATATTGTAGTCGTTTTATGGATTTTAGCGCTAATAAAGTTATCTTGCGTTTGACACCAAAAAAAAAGTAATTTTTTTAAGGATTTTGGTGCTAAAATCCGTATTTTTATGGATTTTGACGCTAATAAAGTTATCTCGCTTCTGACACCAAAAATAAGTTTTTTACAGATTTTGGCGGTAGAATCCGTTTTTTTACGGATTTTGGCTCTAAAATATTTTTCTTAACGTATTTTGGCACTAATAAGGTTAAGAAAAGGATTTTAGCACCAAAATCCATAAATAAACAGATTCTGGCACCAAAATCTGTAAAAAAAACCCCTTATTTTTAGCGTCAGAAATGAGATAACTTTATTAGCACCAAAATATGTTAAGAAAAGTATTTTAGTGCCAAAATCCGTAAAAAAAAACGGATTCTTTCGGCAAAATCCATAAAAAAACTTATTTTTGGCTTCAGAAGCGAGCACTTTATTAGCGCCAAAATATGTTAAGAAAAGTATTTTAGCAACAAAATCCGTAAAAAAACGGATGCTGCGGCAAAATCCGTAAAAAAACGTATTTTTGGCATCAGAAGCGAGATAACTTTATTAGAATATGTAGGGCTTTTAGCCTAAAATTCTAAAAGTCTGCCTCCTAAAAGATTTGCTTAAAGTAGAACTTTTAGCGCAAAATCTGTAATAAAAATTTTATTCCAAAAATCCTAAAAACGGATTCTGGCGCCAAAATCCGTAAAAAAAAAGTATTTTTTTGCGTTAGAAGTGAGAACTTTATTAGCGCCAAAATCTGTAAATAAAAGGATTTTAGTTCCAAAATCCGTAAAAAAACGGATTCTTGCGCCAAAATCCGTAAAAAAACGTATTTTTGCCGTCAGAAGCTAGATAAATGTATTAGCGGCAAAATATGTTAAGAAAAGGATTTTAGCACCAAAATCCAATAAAAAAAAGGATTATTGCGCAAAATCCGTAAAAAAAACGTATTTTTGGCATCAGCAGTGAGATAACTTTAGTAGCGCCAAAATATGTTAAGAAAAGGATTGTAGCACCAAAATCCGCAAAAAAATGGATTCTGACGCCAAAATCCATAAAAAACGTATTTTTTCCGAAAAATATATGAATTGCGCAAAAATCGTTAGCAACCAAAGCGTGATCATTTTATTACAAAAGGTACAAAAAAGGACACATTAGACACTTGTATGCAAATTTGATAAGGTATAACCTTTATTAACACCCACTATAGGTGGGACTTGGGTCTCCTGGGAGGGTTTTCATTGAAGAAACGCGCCAAAAAACGTGCCGAAAGACGTCCGGCGCTTTACATAGACTCCTGTAGTAAATTTTCTGCCCGGCTCTGTCGTTTTTTAGAGCATGTTGCAAAAGTCGACCAGTAAAAAAAATGAGCAGAAAAAAGAAGCTCAGTGTAGACAGCAGACGTGTAGACGTTTTTACATTAGAAGTCTATGGGAGATGATTACATTCGTTTTTCCAGCGTTTTTAGAAAACGAAAAACGCTGAAAAAACGTACGTTTTTCTGTGCAGTGTAGACAGAGCCTAACAGGAATATAGTCCATCCATGCAGAGCCAACACGTTTGGTTTTCTCCTAGTGTCAGCCTCCTAGGGCACGGGCCTATACCCATGGTACTGTGTCCCCCCAATGAATTAGACGAGGCAAAATTAAAATCACAGATGTAGTGGACCAGGCTGCTGCTGCTGCTGAGACCATGCTGTAACTGCCCAGTATATTCCCACCCTTAGTTTAAATCAATGGCATGGTACCGCTGAAGCCACAAATTACAATGGTCAAGGGCCAACCACAGAAGAGTAAATTATTAGAGACCACGGGACTCCACCGGCAACAATGGAGCAATGGTGGGGAGTACAAAGATGAGCATATAATTTTTTGTTTTATTATACAGCTTTAGCCTATTTTTATTTTTTTTATTTAAGTTGGCCCTTTAAGAGTTTACATCACTGAGTCCAACTTGAGAGCCATTCCTGTTTGTCAAGTGGGTAAAGTTGATAAATATTGCCTTTAACCTCAGCCCCATTTTATTCAATGCAATTATGTAGGAAAAACTTATGATTAATGCCACATTGGCAACATGTATGAAGCGGTCAGTTTTAATGTTCTTGCATTCTGCGCCCAAAGGGATTAGTCCACCTAATTTCCTGATGTATGACGCTTCATATGAACATGTTTGGCGCATTATGCACCGGACTCGACACTGTGTAATGTGCCAAACATGAGGCAGCATTTTGGGGGCGTGTTACACCACATTCGTAATATTAGACACATCTATGAATGTGGCTCGACAAAACTCGGCGCATTACTGCTCGAACAGACAGACCTATTTCAATGTGGTCTGTCTGAACCTGAGTAGTCGTAATGGAACTAGATTTGCCGTTAGGGCAAAAAATGTCCCTTATATCTCAACTTATACCAGTAAAATAATAAAAAGTAGTTTATGATAATTATCAAAGTATATAAAATTTAATTATATAAATTTCATAAAATTATATAATAAAGAGGTCACGAGTTTGGAATCGGTATCAACCTCCCACCAGTCCTTAATCGATACCCTGAGTGCTAAATTGGAGGACTTAGAAAACCGAGATAGGAGAAATAATCTTCGCTTCATAGGAGTTCCAGAATCAATCCCAGCGGTGGACCTGGCCAAATTTATAACGAAAGATCTAATGCCGGCACTAGCACTGGAATCCTCACAAGACCCCCTCCAGATAGAGCGTGTCCACAGATTGGGGATCTACAGAGATCGGGACACAAGACCGAGGCCCGTCATCGCCCGGTTCCATAACGAGACCGTAAAAGAGCTTGTCCTGAGAGCGTATAGACAACGGAAAGAAGCCAAAGTGGGGGACGCCAAAATTTCGATTTTCCAGGTTTACTCCACTCAAGTATCGCTAAAAAGAAAAGCATTCCATCAAGTGTGTAAACACCTACATGACACCAACGTCAGATTCTAATTAATATACCCCGCCAAATTACGGGTACAAAAAAATGGGCAACTCATCACGTTTGATTCTCCAGAGGCTGCTTTGCGTCACTTCTTACGGGGGGAGGAGGTAGAATGAACGGAAAAAGCTGAATTAAGGGAAGGCGTGGAAGGTGCAAAATGCGGCCAATGTTAAACCCACTAAAATTATGATCCTCAGTTTTCTAATTCTAATGGACTATATATGAGGTCACACGGTCTATCTCTCATACATGGTTTTGTTATTATTATTTGATGGTTCATACATAGCCTGCAATTTTGAATGTTTAACTGCTAAAATTGTTATTCCTATGGTTATTCTGGCCAGCTCCACCGGGATTCCCTTTACCCGTTGCTCGCTCCCAACGAAAAATTATGGCCAGGGCGCTCGCTGGGACGTCTTTGGTCATCTCATCCTTACAAGGTACACTGCTCGAGTATCCTTTACGTGGGACTCAGGATAAGTACATTCCAAGCGCCCCTTCAGGAGGAATACACTATATTCGAACTTAATCTTATATCTTGGAACACAGCGGGCCTTAACACCCCAAAAAAACGGAGGAAAATCCTCCTCCATCTGAAACGTTTGAAGGCGGATATTATATGCCTTCTTAATGCAATGAGACTGCACAAACTTAATAGTTACCGGAGATTTTAACATCGCCCCAAACCCAGCATTAGAAAGATCTCACAGGCAGAAGGGTGAACCACATGTCCACCCATCGTTGATTAATTTAACGGAAAATCTTGGGGTTTACAATCATTGGCGACTGACCAATCCGAATGATAGGTCATATACCTTCTCCTCGGTACATAACACCTTCTCAAGAATTGATCTAACTTTAGTTTCCACAACTCTATTTTCAGAGGTCATAGCAACAGATATCATGCCCATAGTGATATCAGATCACGCCCAAATACAGCTGATTTTGACACGCCAATGCAGGGGTCTCGTTCGTGGTCATTTCCAAAGTATCTGTATACCTCAGATGACTTCAAAAACTACCTAACATTCCATTGGAAACAATTCTTGTCAGACAATAAGGACCATGTGGAAGACCCCTCACTACTTTGTCTAACGGCAAAGGCGGTGTTAAGAGGGTATATTATTAGTTACACTAGCAGACAACGCAAAGAATAAAACAAACGTTTCACTGAATTGTACTCTAATCTGAAAAGGGCGCAAAATAGTTATGCGCTGCTTACCTCGGACTTGCATAAACAGGGCTTCCAAGATGCCCAAAGCCTCCTTAATACCTTTTTTCAGGGCCATGCCAAATGGCAAACCAGAGATGTACAGCATTGCTTTTACAGATGGGGTAACCAACAAGGTAAATAACTAGCAAATATAACCAAACCATGGAAGGCTAGACCTCCAATATCAGCCATAAAATGCCCCCAAACAGGAGACATCCTCAGGGATCTCGAGGCCATAGAACGAATTTTTGTAAACTTTTTTGAAGAACTCTATAGTGCCACCCCGTTTCACAAGGAGACGGTCTCCGCATTTTTTGATAAAATAAAGGCTCCGTGCATTTCTGGGGAACACCTTACTTTACTGGAAAGTGAGATTGGGGAAGATGAGGTGCGCGCGGTGATCACATCTCTGGCAAATGGCAAGTCTGCGGGCCCAGATGGATAATCAGCGGAGTATTATAAAATCCTTGCCCCAGACATCACCCCTCATCTGACTAACCTATTTAATGACATATATATATACATTCCAAGCAAGTAGATACCTTTTTTGATTCCAAAACCATCCTATTGCTAAAACCAGGAAAAAAACCCTGCTGGTATCGGCCTACAGGCCTATTTCTCTACTAAACCAAGATTATAAACTTTTGACCAAGATTATCGCGAATAGAATTCAGCAATTTCTCCCCAAAATAATGCACCCCTTTCAATCAGGTTTTGTCTCCAATAGGCATTCTACCCGAAATATCAGAGTGGTGATATCGGCAATCCTAACAGCCCAGCAACAGGACCATCCAATAGCAATGCTCTTAAGTCTCTACACCGAAAAGGCTTTTGATAAAGTGGCATGGCCATTTCTTGACGCCACTCTGATAGAGCGAGGCTTCGGACAAATGTTTTTTAACTTCCTGGATCTTTTACACTCCAACTCAACAACCTCCCTAGTCCTTTATGGTAAACAATCCCCAATTATTGATCTTTTTAGAGGAACAAAACAAGGCTGCCCCCTTTCCCCTATACTTTTCAACCTCTCACTGGACCCCCTACTGTATTATATCACCCAATCCCCCCTATTCCCTGGGATAACCAAAAACGGAATCGAAGTAAAACTAAATGCCTATGCAGACGACTTACTTCTCATGATCTCGAATCCGAGGGCTCATCTACCCCAGCTCTTGCACAAAATTCAGGAAGTGGGATACCTTTCGGGGTATTCGACATATAGTCTAAAAGCGATGGCTATTTTAAAAGGTCCTTCATCCACTCATTGATGTGCTACCCAATAAGATGACAGACGGAAAATCTTAAATACTTAGGGATTCAATTACCCCGTCACCCTAACCGTATTTATCTTACCAATATCTCAAATTACATAGCAACACTACGGCGCACGCTGCAAACTTGGGGCTAGATTCCACTTTCCCTTATAGGTAGAGTCAATTTGCTAAAAATTATTTAAATACCCCGCCTGTTGTACCTATTCCACATGCTGCCGATTTAACTTAAACCAAAAGAGGAGAAGTTATTAAACGCGGCCTATCGTAACTTCATATGGGACGAGAAGAGGGCACGCATCCCCTTCAACATTTTGCAGCAACCTAAATTAAATGTTGGAATAGGCTTTCCCAACATTAAGTACTATAATTTAGCGGCCCTAGGCCGCTATATTACTGATTGGTTCCAGAATACCGAAATATTCACCTATCCCATTCTATACGAATTGCAGCTACCTAACAGCTCACTGGTTAATTTTCTCCATGCCCCTTACACTAAAATCTCTACTGAGACATGAGAAAACGTGCTAATCATGCCAATATGGCGCACATGGCAAAAGATTAGAAGAACACAAGGTTTGTCTCCCAATTTCTTCCAATATCTAACCTTAGTTAAAAACCCGGACTTTCAGTCTGGAAAGCCCCATAAAACTTTTGTAAGATGGCATGACGCAGGGCTTCGAAATAACAGCCAATTCATGGACCCATCAACTAAAAAAACCTCACACCTTCAGTACCCTGTCTTCGGCGTTCCCAGGTCTCGAGATCCCATTCTTCAATTTTATTCAGGCTCACAGCTATGTATAAACAGTATCCAAACAGGTGGCAGAGAAGGAGTGGGACTTGCAGTTTGGAAGAGTGCTAATTAACCCGCCGATGTGCCGCGCACACCTCTCATATTTATAAATTCCTTCTGGGTAGTATCGACTATTCTGCATCCAAAACTCTATTAACTCAATGGGAATCACTTGACCCTCTTCTGACGCCTGAACTTATACTTCAGGCCTCGAAAGACGCCTATAGATTTCTTCCCTCAGCTCGATACACGGAAATGCTTCTTAAGATCAACCATAATACTTACCTAACACCAGAAAGAGGATATCAAATGGGTCTCTACACATCAGCTGCTTGCTTCAAATGTGGACAGCGAATATTTACCACTGCCAATATTTACCATTTGTTCCAAAATCCAGAATTTTTGGAAGGAGGTGATCACTTTTGTAAAGCATATGGTTAGAAAGGATTTTGAA
The DNA here is from genome assembly GCA_025379985.1 of Phyllomedusa bahiana. Lineage (NCBI taxonomy): Eukaryota > Metazoa > Chordata > Amphibia > Anura > Hylidae > Phyllomedusa > Phyllomedusa bahiana. The sequence goes on along the minus strand of JAODAL010008373.1, from coordinate 59,935 downwards.
TTGTCTGCACCTGGGCAATATTTGGGTATATAGACAAAGATAACTTTGAAGGATACCGCGGAGAACGGAAGTTGCTGCATATCCACTCAGCCGCAGCTCGCAAGGCTATACTGCAGGTGTGGGTCCAGCCGGCGCGACCAACCCTAAGGCTGTTCACTGAAAAACGAACGTATCTATTAAGAATGGATTGGATTGATGCAATGCAGAGAAAAGAAAAGAAAGTGAGCCATTTTCTTGGTCTATGTTGAGGAATTATTGATACTCTGCCTCTTGACATGAGACAGAAGTTACACACATGTTTTGGTAGCATGGGGTGGTACCTCACGAAACAGCTGAAGGGTAGGAACCTTATTAGTTTGGGGGTTGGGGATAGTCAAACGGAATTCTTAAACAACTTTTCAGGGAACATGGTAATACCCCCGTCATTGTTTGACTAATGTAGGAGTCCCCGGGTCAGTCTGATATTCTCGCACCCTTGCCAATATAAATTGACCATAAACAGGGACACATACATCTACATAGAATATTGGATGTAGTGGATACTCCATTACCTTAAAACTCAAGACCTGAGCCCAACAGAGTGGGAGGGGTCATGGAGGTGAGCTTTGGAGGGAGTCGGAGCAACGGGACGCAGGACATCTAAAATTAATTTAAAATTAAATAATATAAATTAATTAAATCAATACGGCATCTACCATAAATCTCGTTCTCAATCGTGTATTTACAGTATTATCAGTTATTACAAAGGCATTACAGCAGGCTAGAAATAATATAAAAGGTGTTAGAATAGAATGTCAGTGAATAGAAACTATGGTAGTGAACTTGCATGTTGCACCGCAAGACCTGTGGTGTGCCAGCTATTACTGTATGTCAAATACATGTTTGGTGCATTCATTACTAATGCGTCAAAGTTCTGTGGCGCACCAAACACAGATGCGAGGCGCCATTTATGACTGCACATTCACCACTTTCCTATATTCAGGTGCATTTTTCACTAGAAAAAAGAAGCGAAAAATGTCCGCAACGTGCCAGTTTCATATATATCGCCCATTGTGTCATTATTTTGCACCAAGAAGCCAATCCTTATAAACAATCTTAGGCAAATGACTGATCTGGTTTTAATTATTCTAATCAGAAAAATAAAATATGTTCACACACTAAATTCTATGAATTCCCATGCTGTTCCCATTAAAGGGGTTTTATCATTACATACTTTCATAGACTTGAGCTGTTTCTGTTTTAGCTTCAAATCCAGGGGCGAGTCTCTCTTGCCTGTAGATGTGTCTTCAACCACTGAGATGTTGTGACATCATCATTCTGTGTGAAGCAGTGGAAGGGAGAGGACGTCACAGTTCTGCAGACCTCCTGAAATGTTCTCTTGTCTGCAGAGCTGTCACCTCTCTCCCAGGCTGCACAAGCATCTTGTAACCAGAACTCCTGCATTGCTATAACCAGAACCCCTGCATTGCTGTAAGCAGTTATACACAGCCGGAACTGATTAAACAAATGTGAGAAAGGCACGCTGCCCCCCTCCTTTCCCCCTTTATCATCAGGCAGGAAGTAGAGCAGACTGTATAAGGCTGTTATATGGGGGGAGCACAGAGTATTAGGCTGTGTTATATGATGGGAAAGTGAATCTAACAGCTAGAGACTCAGTAATTGCCCAGATCCTTTACATAGAGTCATTACTGGGAGATGAGTTTAGAGAGAAGCTGAGACAGCCTTATTATACACACAGTCCTCTAAGGCAGTTTGTTTCACTTTTGTTTTCCACAACTCAGAGAGGAGTAAGCACAGAATGCACGCAGACAATCACAGTACAGGGGGCGTTTCCCATCCAGGTGCGTGTCCAAACTGGCTGAATGACATATCAGTCAGCCAATCACAGAAAGGGGGGGGTTCCCGTCCAGCTGCTGCAGAAATAGCTATAGATGCACAGATTCGCTCATATCTGCAATCCATTTGAGATATGATCTTTGTAGCGAGAAAACCCATTTAAGCTATATTCATACTGAAATCCTCCCCATGGACGCAGTACAGTTCAGCTTCCCCATTAAATCATAGGTTTTTTTTATTACCTGCTCTAAGATATAAACAAAGGCCAATGAAAAAGAAGAGATAATATTTTGTGACGTGAAAACACGTGGTGTTATCAATTATGTTCAGCTTTTCTACATCTTTATGTAAACTGAGGTGGAAGGTTGCCAAGTGTGAATAGGAGTAAACAGACAGGATACAGTAAATTGCTGCATTTACAGCTTGAAGATTAGCCACACGACAGCAATTACTCAGCAACTGCCATTTTATAGATTATAGTAAATCATATGCTACACCGTGCTTTTGAGGTAGACTGGATAAAATAGGATTGTGAATGAAGCCGAAAGTGTACCTGACCACTGAAATAGAAAGTTATTTAAAAGAAGCAGCAAATTTACCAATAAAATATAGACTGCTGAGAAGGGCAGGTTGTTAGTGTAAAATTGTTTGTGTATTCGCAGGAATAAGTTTGGTGGCATTTTTTAAGTGCAATTATTGTATGATTGCCGCAAACCTGCTGTTATATGAAAGTGGGACAAAAACAGGGCAGTTCTAAAATATTTCGATTTATGTAATCTCATCATTTTCTTTGTAGCAATTTTTTGGGAAGAACAAGACTGGCTCTTGTGAGCCCAACCATTATGAATATGGTTCAGGTTACATGACACTGCTTTTTAGACTATTATACGACCGTTTCATATTATCTTTTCTATTAGGTCATAACAAATTGCTTTTGGGTACATTTTACTGCCTGTAACTTCGATTACAGGTGCTTCTCAATAAATTAGAATATCAGCCAAAAGTTATTGTTTCTTCAGTAATTCAATTCAAAAAGTGAAACTCGTATATACAGTAGAGTCATTACAAACAGAGTGAACTTTTTCAAGTGTTTATTTATGTTAATCTTGATGATTATGGCTTACAGCCAAGGAAAACCCAAAAGTCATTATCTCAAAAAATTAGAATATAAGGCCACCTGTAAAAAATTTTTGGAACACTGAAATGTTGGCCAAATAAAAAATATGTACAGTAAATGCACTTAGTACTTGGTCGGGGCTCCTTTTGCATGAATGACTGTATTAATATGCCGTGGCATGCAGGGGATCAGCCGGAGGAACTGCAGAGGTGTTATGAAAGCCTAGGTTGCTTTAATAGCAGCCTTCAGCTCGTCTACATTGTTTGATCTGGTGTCTCTCATCTTAATTTTGACAATACCCCATAGATTCTCTATGGAGTTAAGGTCTGGCAAGTTTGCTGGCTAATCAAGCACAGTGATACTGTGGTTATTAAACCAGGTATTGGTACTTTTGGCAGTATGGACAGATGCCAAGTCCTGCTGGAGAATGAAAATTCCAGCTCCAAAAAGCTTGTCGGCAGAGGGAAGCATGAAGTGCTCTAAAATTTCCTGGTAGACGTCTGCGCAGACTTTGGTCTTGATAAAACACAGCGGGTTTACACCAGCAGATGACATGGATCCCCAAACCATCACTGATTGTGGAAACTTCAAACTAGACCTCAAGCAGCTTGGATTGTATGTCTCTCCGCTCTTCCTTGTCACGGAGGTTGCGGGCGCCGCTACTCGCCACGGCCGCCCCCCTGCCCGCGACCCTTCCCCTGCTGCCCAGGTCCCGGCGCTGGCTCACTTACCCGTCCAGGATCCTGTGAATGCTGCGCCTGCCTGTCCCGGCCGCCGCGTGCGTGCCCGCTGCTTAGGGCGCGCACGCAACAGCTTCTCTGGATTTAAAGGGCCAGCGTCCCGGTAATTGGTCTTTTGCCGGGCGCTGGTTTTTTTAAAGGGAAAACAACCGCACCTCTCTGCCAGTTGTTGTGTTGTTCAGTAACTTTAGAGAGTGTTGGAGTCCGTATTGATAGTGTACCATCCGCTTTGCTTCTTTTCCTGCCCTTGCCTGTTTGCCCGCCCGCCCTGCCCGTCTGCCTGTCTCTGACCACAACCCTTTGCCGCCTGCCCTGACCTTTGCCTTCCCCGGGACTACCCTCTGGTTACAATTTTGTCCCACGCTTCCCCCGGGGCCACCATCGAAAAGCAAGTCACGTCAGGGGTAGCGACCGGGTAGCCTCCCCCCCCCCCGCCCATCCGCTTTGCGGGGGGGCTTGGTAAAAACCGGGGGCTATTAGTCTTCTTCCCTGGCTGGTTAACTATACGCTTGCGGTGGCCCACGAATCCACCCCTGGTTACATTTCGAACTGGCCATGGACCCCCAGGGTACCTCCCCCAAACCTCCGGGATGTCACACAGCAGTCCCCCCAGCAACCCCAACGATTAAATCAGCTAGGGCCCATGTTGCAAAAACCTTTGCGGCCCGTCTACCTCCACCGGCTGCCGCCCCCACACCTGCATTCCGTTTTTTCCGGCACCCCATTCTCCCCCTGCTCGGCCCCGGGCCCCTCCTGCATCTGCCGCCCCCCTCACGTAAAATGGAGCCCCAAGAAAGGGCGGGGTTCATCGCCAGTGCTCCATCCACCTCGAGATGATGGGATAAATTTCCCAAAGCGTCCCCAAGGGGGCCTTATAATCAGCCTCTTTCTGAAGAACCCTTGGTTGGGCCACGCCACTCTGGAATCGAAGGGATCCTCTGACAGTGACCTAAACCTTCTTCCGGGGTTCCGCATTTTTTGGGGAACCAGGTCGTATTCTTCGGCCACCGCAGCACTGCTCCGGCTTTAGGGGCCCCCACAGTCGGTCAGTATTCTGTGCAGTTTCGCACCCCCCCTTTGGGAGCGGGAACTGAAATAACGAAGCTTTGGTGGCGACATTTGGGCAAGGCTCTCGGACAATCAAGGATGAGCTTGCCCCCTGGATCTACCACTGCTCGGGGATGACTTAATCCACTTCCCACCCGGTCGATATTCTTTCGCCAAAAGGCAACAAGAGCCCCGCCTTCAATGGAGGTCGTCCGTCCACCCCGTTTCCCCCCTTTTGGCCCCTCCCAAAAGTTCCAGCGGCCACCTCTCCCTCCCCCGAGGTTTCAAAAACTATCATTAAACCCACCTTCCCAGGAAATTTCACAGCTGCCAAAAAACTTTTTTTTTTGGGGGTTTTCTGGCCATCTTTTAGGGGCGCCCGGGTACGCCGGGAAAAATTTCCGCCCCCTTGGGTCGTAGGGGGAGGCAACCCTGGTGAAGAGGGGCCTCTCCCCGTTACATGCCCGATGTGAGGTGTTTCCCCGGACCACCTTTAGGTCACCCCCTTTTAATTGATTCCGGGATCTGCGGGAAATTTCAAACCCCGAACTGTGCCCCAGGTTTCTTTCCCCGTGTTCGGTTGCAGAAGCTATGTTCGTTCATGGTCAGTGGCAAATGCCTTTAAGGGCCATGCTTTTCCCCACTGCTCCCCTCACCTTGCGATTGGGGCCTTACAAGGGACTTGCAACTTTTCGTCCTACCTTGCCCCTCTGAAAACTTTGGGCCCCCCTATGGTTGAGGACCATACCCGACTTATCAAATATCATGCATGGGGGTTCCGGTGTCTTACTTCCGTCAAAGGGAACTGTTTCCCAGGTCGCCCCCCTGAAATCGGCCCAAACCCCACAGGCCTACCTACGCAAAACTGGGGGACTTTGCGGAGTCTTTTCGGAAAAATAGGCCGAAAAATTTCCCCCACACGGCCTAATGATTTTTCCCCTAGATCTAAACTGGCTGTACTCCTCCCCGGGGTGGGTTATCCCCCCTCCGTCCCCGGGACTTAAAGGCTATGTCTGGAGTTTCATTGGAAAAACCCCCGTAAAGCTTCATTTGTAAGTCCTCTTCTCCAGGGACCCGGCTTTTTTGGGTGGGAGGGAAAAAAAAAAAGGAAGGGGGGGTTTCCCCTCCGGCCGCATCGACTTCGGGGGTAAATAAAAATTACATAAAGAAACCCCTATACTCGCCCCCTTTTATAGAACTTTTCGACCGTCTGCGTGGGGCCCAAGAACTTTTTCCAAGCTGGGTCTGTGGGCTTTAACCGATTGCATTCGAGAAAGGGAGAGTGGAAAACGGCGTTTAATACCGGGATGGCCACTTCGAGTATCTTGTTATGCCGTTCGGGCTCTGCAACGCTCCCGCTGTGTTCAGAACTTTGTCAAGAGATTTCGGACCTTCCATGTCTGGTTATTGTTATTGGACGATTCCCAATTTTTTCTCCTATCTCGGGGACCCCTCGCACCACGTCCGCCCGGCCCCAGGGACTCCGCACCCCCTCATTTTGCCAAATGGAGAATGTTCTTTTAGCGTACCAGCTTACCCTTCTTGGGTACATCGTTTTTGCAAGGCTCCCGGGTGGATCCTTCTAAACCTCGCTTTTTTTTTTTTTTAAAAAGTGGCCAAACCGTGGGCCTTGGGCCCTTTAAGTTTTTTAGGATTCCCAAAAAATTTTAGACAATTATCCCCCATTCTCTTGCTTGTGGCTCCCTTTGGGGGCCTAATATGAAAAAAGACAATCCCAAATATGGGCCCCAAAATCAAAAGCCTTCAACCGTCTCAATCGGCATTCTCGTTCTCCCGCCAGTCTCGCCGGACCCAAACGCCCATTTATTTTGGAAGTGGGGCGGTTTCTGGGGGTGCCGGCGCTGTCTCCGCAAGGTCCCCCTAGGTAAATACATATTTGTGACTTTTTCTCCAAAACTTTCTCTTTGCCGAGAAATAATACGTTAGTGACGGAAATTTCTGGCTATAAAGTTGGTCTAGAAGAATGGTGTCCCTGCGGAGGGGCTGCCACCCTATTAACCTTCACCGACCATAAGAAACCCCCCTATACTTCTCGGCTCAACGCCTGAATCCCCCCGGCAAGCCGGTGGGGCTCTTTTTTTTTTCCCGCTTTGACTTCCTTTTACATTTCGGCCCGTCGGGAAAAAAGTCAAAGCTGACCTCTATCCCGCTCTTCAGATACGGTGGGTCTTGATCCCCCCACAGACTATTTCCCCCGAAAGGTCGTCGGGCTGCCCCCCTGGATCTTCAACACTTACTCCCGGGAAGCGTAGGGTTGCCTTGCGGCCTAGAATCCTGAAGGGGACATTCTTTTTCAACGCTGGGCATCCGGGGTCCCTTTTGGGGCTCTACAGGGTTCCCTTTTTACTGGTAGCCCCCCCTCGCTCAAGATGTCAGGGACTTTGTTCGGGCCCCTCACCCCTGTGCCCTTTAAAAAGGTCCTCGTCCAAACCGGGCCCCTTCTTCAGCCTTTTTCCCTGTCCAAAAACCCTGGACCCATGTAGCCATGGACTTCGTTACGATTTTCCCGCCCTCACTGGAACACGGTCATGGGGGTGGGGACGATGTTCCCCCCCAAGAGGCTAAATTTTTATTCCTCTCCCGGGGTTCCCCTCTCCCCCCCGCTGGCCCCCCAACATTTTTTCAGTATTTTTTCCGTTTGCACGGTCCCCCTTTGCAAAAATGTCTCTGATAGGGGAGCCCAGTTTATTGCTAATTTTGGGGGGGCTCTGTGTGGTCAATTGCAGGTTCAGCTAAAATTCTCATCTGCATACCCCCCTCAGAAAAAGGGCAGGTAGAGAGGTAAACCAGGTGTTGGGTACCTATTTGGGGGCATTTTGGTCCGTTCGTCATGAAAACTGGCCGTTCCCCTCCCCGGGGAGAGTTTCCTAAAAACTCTTTAGATTGGAACCCGTGGGGACCCCCCCTTTTTTTTGTCGTCTTTGGGTTACACCCCCGCCGCTCCCCCCTAGCTCCCTCATGTATGCCCCCTCCCCTGGTTGCCCAAGTAAAGGAAATCAAACTCTCGGGCAGCTCCACGCAACCCCTGTATGGGCTTCTGTTGCCCCAAAAATTCATGCGAAGGTATCGTAGGTCCCCCCCCCTATTTGACACGCGTGGTTTGGTTGCCCCCAGGTACACCCCCTTCAAGGTCCCCGCTACAAGTTGGGCCCCAAAAATACTTGGGCCATTTGTGGTGCTTGGGAAAACTGAACCAGTGTCAAAAGCTCCGTTTGCTCCCCCCTGCGTATCCCAACGCCTTCCATGTTTTTCCCCCCGGTGGTCTGTTGTTCCCCGTGGGTCTGTCTCGCCTTTGCCTTGGGCCAACTCTGATAACATCTTTGAGGTAAGGGGTGCGGGTGGAGAAAGAAGTGAGGGGGAAGCGGTTTTTTTATTATTGACTGGAAGGCGTTCGGGCGGAGGAGGTTCGTGGGACTGGGGCCCAAACCGTCTCCTGACCTCTTTTAAGGTTCCCAAAAAAAGAGGGGAGATCTAGGGGGGGGGGGGTACTGTCACGATGGTCGGGGCGCCCCTACTCGCCGCGGCCGCCCCGTGCTTGGGCCATCCCCCTGCTACCCCGGGTCCCGGCGCTTGGCTCATTACCCCCTCCTGATCCTGTGAACCCCCCCCTGCGCCTGCCTTTTGGGCGCTCGCCGACGCTTCCATTAAACCCGCCTCCCTTAATTGGTTCTTTTGCGGGGGGGGGTGGTCATTTGGGGAACACGCCCCACACTCTCTGCAGTTTGTTGGGGGGTTTTTTTAGAACTTTAGAGAGTGTGGAGTCCTATTGTTACCCTGTACCAGCCCGCTTTGTTAGTTCCCCGACCTTGCCCGTTTTGCCCCCCCTGAACCCCTATGCCCGTCTTGACACGAACCCCTGCCCGGGCCCGCCCTGACCCTTTTGCCTGTCCCTGACTCGCCTCGGGTTACATTTTGTACCCGCGTCCCGGCTGCCACCCCAGAAGTCACGTCAGGGGGTAGGACCCCGGTAGCCCTCGCCCCAGCGTCAAAAGAAAACCCGGGGGTACTTAGACTCCCCTCTGGGTGGGTTAAAATATCATCGCTTGCGGTGGGAGCAAAACCCCCCCCTGCGTTACCTTCTCCAGTTTTCTCTGGGACCTTTATTTCCAAATGAAATGCCAAGATATATTTCATTGAAAACAACACTTGGATATGAGAAAAAGTCTAGTTCTTTTTCTCCTTGGCCCAGGAAAGACGCTTCTGACGTTGTCTATTGATCATGAGTTGCTTGACACATGGAATGCGACACTTGTAGCCCATGTCCTGGATACCTCTGTGTGAGGTGAAGCACAGACTCCAACCGCACCCCACTACTTGTGAATCTCCCCAAAAGTTTTGAATGGCCTGCGGTTATCCCGGTTGCTTGTTCACCTTTTCTACCACACTTTTTCCTTCCACAAAACTTTCCATTAATATGCTTTGATACAGCACTCCTTGTGGAGTGTCAGTGATTGCCTTCTGAACATCTGTCAAGTCAGCAGTCTGCGCCATGAGTGTGTCACCTACTGAACCAGACTAAGGGACCTTTTAAAACATTTAGGAAGCCTTTGCAGGTGTTTTGGGTTAATTATTCTAATTTTCTAAGATAATGACTTTTGGGTTTTCTTGGGCTGTAAGCCATAATCATCAAGATTAATACAAATAAACACTTGAAAAAGTTCTTTTTTTAATGACTATATGAGTTTTACTTTTGGAATTGAATTAATGAAAAAAAAAACTTTTGGCTGATATTCTAATTGATTGAGAAGCACCTGTACATGATTTCTGGCTGATGCAACCGGCTCATTTAGGTTGCATAACTTGCATTCTGATTCACTGAAAAACACTGTGCTTTTGATGCTGACAAGAAGTCTTGCTCTCTGTGCATTCCTGTAAAACTAACTATAAACCTCCCATAGGAATGCATGGAGGGATTCATTTCTGGGTCACACAACCATGCTGTGTGTCTCAGTAACACAGAGTACAGGTCACATGACTCAGTGGCAACAGTGAGAAATCCTGTATGCAGCTGCAGGTAAACAAAATTACGGGCACTACTGTGTACCTAGAAGCAATTTCTAATGAACTAAAGGGAAAAAAACTGAATGGTCCTTTAACCTGGAGTCTAGGCAATCAAACAACTTAGGTAAACAGATTTTATGTCTTCTGTATATCTGATGAGTAAAAAAATAAAAGTATCTTATCTATTATACGCCATCACTTTAAGATTGGTGCGCATTGGACCTCACTGATCCTTAAACAGCCCCGTACGCATTGCCCAGCCAACCCCTGTGCAGAGGAACTGTAGCGCTTCATTCAAGTGAATGGAGTCAGTTGAAGGTCCCAGCACAGTGAAGTTGCTGCAGCTCTGAATTATTGCTATAGGTTGTTCTTTTTCAGGATTGGTGGGTTCTCAGAGGTCAGACCTCCACTAATTATAATATGAGGGAACAGAGCTTAGTGAGGGCAATAGCAATACCAATTTAAAGCAGAGGGGTTTAAAGGAATATTTTGGTTTCAACAAGTAAATGTTACTTTTTGTAGAATAAAAAGTGATACAAATTTTCAATTAATTTCCATGTCAATTCTTCACAGTTTTCAAGTTCTGTTATAGGGCCAGGGTCATATCTGGGTCATTTTGTTAGATTCATTAAAAAATTGCTAAAAACAAATCTTCCATTTTAAATAAAGGACATCATAATGGAAATCTGACAGATGCCAGCTATAGTCAGTGGGGGTCTATTGAGCGCTATTGGTGTCCATCATAATATGATCTGCCATTATTTTCAGTTTCCTGTTCCTTTGAGGGAACAGAAAAGCATAAAAAATGTGTGCAGATGTGAGGCAGCCCTAGTTGTCAGCCCATAAACTCTATCCACTGTTAGGGTGCGTTTACACGGCAATGACAAAATACCTGACCAGTAATTTGTCGTTTTTTTGCACGTAAGAGGATAGCTTTTGTCCACAGTTTGCAGATTCAAGTCGTCCACCTTCACACTCACATGTTCATGTTACGCCCGAAAACCAGGTGGAAGAATGAACATGTCCTAAGTTTTTAGGAATGCCGGCAGTGTAAAAAAACATCCGGCGGAAAATCCATGCAGTGTGGACTACTGCACAGATTTTCTATTTAAAAGGTTGATGAATGTTTTTCAAATACGAAAACCATCTGTAAATCCAACTTAAAACCAATGCTGTGGGGATGGGCCCTTATTGTCTGTGGAATCGAGGTTTAGATAGTTTGGCAGTGGAGGGTCTAAAATGATACCATATTTATCAAGTTAAAGAGGCGCTTTTAAGCTGAAAACATTTTGGGGCGACATGTCCCAACTCGCCAAAGCCAGTTTTTTGGTCTATTTTGCGCCAAAACCAGGTCCTCAGGCGACTCCACACCCATCAGCTTTTTGCCAAACCGGAGAAGTGTCTCTTTGAGCGTACCAGCTTACCCTTCTTAGGGTACATCGTGGATGCGCCACTTTTCGGACATGTCCCCCTTTATATCTCAAAAGAGGTGCTATAAAGGTGTGATTTCTGCATATTACTTTTGGTGTCATCAATGTCTAGATATAGAATAAAGCATGCACAGTAGATCAGACCTGACCCAGAAAGTCTCTGGCTTCTAGTTCTATCAAACTGGAAACATTTATAATGAGCCACAAGAAAAGTCGTCAATATTTTTAAAGTTCTCGAATGTTATCAATCATCCATCACTTATAGTGCTCATTTCTGCTTTGCATTAGCCTGTAGCACCATCTAGTGGTTACTAGGTATTCTATGATATGTGAATGGTAAACAAATCAGACTGTGAGCTAATCCCAAGCAGCAACACACATCTCTATTCAGACCTGATTGTTCACTATGTTGTATTAGTGTATTATTATGGAGTCCTGACTGCTTAGCATTGCCTAGATTGTATACAGTTGTAACAAACGCTCAGTATTGGGTCATCCGCATATTAGATACCTGTAATTATTAGTATCACAATAGAAATCGTACATTAGTGATCTTTTTGTTGTTGCTTTGCACACATTATTACTTTTAAATTATGTGATTTCCCTATGTGCCTTCTGCTTAAGGATAGACAATAACTTTATATTACAGTATATTATATCTCTTAGATTGTTAGGACAGGGGCGTCTCTACCACTGCACCAGTTTCTTAGTTATTTCATGACATTACTGCATTTGCCTTGTTTTTATGTTATGTGTCCAAATCCACTTTGATTGTACAATATCCTAGAATTAATGGTGCTTTCAATTGATAATAATAGTAATAATAATATTGGACATTGGGGCTTTACATTTACGACGTAAGTATGGGTCTTGCTGGGCAATGCTCAAAAGTGCTAATATTTCTCATTAGGAAGAGGCACCTTGTAGGTGTGTGGAGACTTAAGCACCTTGGTGCCCCCCTCACCCCCTCCCCCCCAACTTACGATTGGCTCAAGTTGCGATAGATTCAGCTTACGATGGCCTCCCATGAGTCATTGTAAGTTGAATTCAGCCATAACTTACCATCCTTCTAGGCAATGCCAGAGACATTGTGAGAACTCCGGTGTTATACAGTTGTAACAAACTCTCAATGTAATGTCATCCTGATATTAGAATCCTTTCATTCATTTATAGTGTTCAAAGATCTTGACATATTGATTTAAAATGCAAAGGGGGGACTTTACTAAGTGTATGTTCACACAACATCTTTGCGGAACTTTGCAGCAATTACGCACTGAAGTACGCCCTGCAAATATGCCAGGGATCACCCCTTTACTGACCATTTTTGGGCAGAATTTACATAAGCCCGGCCCTTTGTGGGTCATTGTGGGCTGCAGAAAATCTGGACCTTATGTTTTGGAGCCTTGATGTATGCCAACAAATAGCTAACACTAACTTCAGTTTGTGGCTCAGAGACAACCACTGATGCAACAAATGTATTATGAGGTGGGGACTCATTATATAATTGCGTTTTCTCACTGTCTTTCTTTAGAGATCTCAATCTGCTTATTCCCTGATGAGTGAAGATGCAGCAAGTAACCATGCTGAGGTCAAATCTAGTACCCCAGAAACCCGATTTTCGTCACAACGAAGCCACAAGAAGAGACTTAATGAACCAAGACCGTCTACATTGCCTAGTTGGAAGAGCGTGGACAGTGTCTATGATTCAAGTAATCTTTGATCTGCTCTCAATAGATCTCAGTAGATTTTATTTTTCGTTAAGACATCCGGTGTTGTTTGATACAAGTTGAATAATATACCTAAGGCTGCTATTCAGGAATTACAGGAATACAGAACACCATTCAGGGTGATGGCACCACTAATGGTTGTGGGACCTAATCACATGATCTATTCATTCAGTTCCTATTGCTAACACTGATACTGTCATCCAGTACTACACTTAGGATTGCCATATTGCATCCATTGCTTTTTAGCATTATACAAAATTGTAATTATGTTTATTATTTATTTTAATACTAAACTAATTTCTGTGAGGCCACATTCACATTTTTGACCTTTCTCAGTGTTGCCCTTCAGCATGGCTTGAAAAGGTTAGCCTGACTTAGACCCGGCAGAGCCATAAAAATGTATGGGGCAGGTATAATTTATTTTGGACAACATGCTCTGTTCCCCAAACGTATAGCGTTTATGTACAGGAAGGTCTACCACACTTTTGTGTCTAGTACATAAAGCATATGTGCTTGCATAATAGAGCCAATATAGTCAAAAAAAAGAATATGTTTGCCATATAGACCCCATATGGCTCCACGTTAGCATTACTGCAGTGTACATCAAGACCACTTAAAAAAGGTATTGCAACATATACCACTCACGGAGAACAAAATCATGATGTGAATGGGACCTAAACAGCTTATGCAAATGAGTCAGTCTGAACCAGGAAGTGGCAGAGTATTTCATTCATGCATTCTCTGAAACTCTGAAGGGAGACAACTCCTTTAACAATATTTTTTCAGACAATAGATTACATATTCATCAGCTCTCCATATGCACAAATAGAAGTAAGTAGGCAAAAAAGACAGTATTCCCACAGTCCTACGTTACAACGTAGTAGGCCTTCATCTTAAGGGACTGGCATAGTGGGAGCAGAGAGGTTGAGGGCTGGAGAGCACTGTAATCTATCACTTACAATAAATACAATAAATATTAAAAGGTATGTCTCACCAGAGCCAAAAGCAGATTCAGATTCATGCATGCTATCTCTTCCTGGTCAGGATGTGGCTGCCTCTATAACAGTGTTTAGCTTGGCATTTACAACTCTGACATGAGAGCAGGAAATGTTATCTATAAGTACAGAGTTCAAAGTAAACAAAGAAAGGAGACTAATTACTTGTTTGAGATAACACATTATACTCAAACTGCTGGTGACCTGACCTGTCTTCATCCCTGCTATAAGATAAGACAGAACAGAAAGATAAAGGGGGAGCAGGACAGTAACCTAGAGAAACCTGTGTGCACTCAGAACTGATAATTCTAATCTCCTCAACAAAGCCAAAAATATAAAGCAAAACATTTTGAAAAACTCTTTCATTACCAGTCCTTACGTTTTTAAAGCTAATCTTTGTAGTGAGACAACCCCTTAACCCCTTACCGACATTTGTCGTACTCATACGGCAATGTCGGGTAGGGGTTCCCGCAAATTGCCGTATGAGTACGTCAAGGCGATCTTGCGCGCTCACAAGCGGAGCGCGCAAGATCGCGGCATGAAACCAGCGGTATATTACCGCGGGCATCCTGCCGCAACCCCCCCGCCCGGCGTGCGCGCCGGCGGCGGGGGATTAACCCCCCGATGGCGCGACATCGTGGTCGCGCCATCGCGGCTGCGGGCGCAGGAAGTGAGCTCCTGCTGCCGAGATCCGGGCAGTAATGGCGCTGAGCGGCGGTACTGAATCTCCTACCAGACAGCCCGGACAGCTGAATGACAGCACCCGGGTTGTCTGGGGGACGTCACAATGCCCACAATGCATTGTGGGCAGCGTGACAGAAGTTCCCAAATGGAGACCAGCATACAGCTATAAACTGTATGTGATCTCCTATTCCCATGAATGATCTGATGATCGTTCATGCAATTCCCCCCTGGGGGAAAGTGTAAAAAGTATGAAAAAGTTAAAAAAAAAGTGTAAAAAAGTAAAAAAAAAAAACAAAAAAAAAAAAAAAAACACGTACATCGCCTTTTCCCCTTTACAAACGCAATCGCCTAAAAAAGATCAAAAATAAATAAGTACCCATATTTGGTATCGCCCCCGGTGCGTAGCGACCAACCTTAAAATCTGTAATTTTAATTAACCCATAGGGTTAACGCCTTAAAAAAAAAAAAAAAAAAACAGTCACAGAACAGCTATTTTTGTTCATCCCGCAGCACATAAAATGGAGTAAAAGTCATCAAAAAACTCATATAAAACATCAAGTGATGCCAATTAAAACGTCAGTTCATCCCCAAAAAAAAAAAATGTCCTTACACAGACTGTATAGGGAAAAAAAATTAAAAAGTTCGGGGCATTAGAAGATAACGAGGGCATAAATATTGTTTTACACAATAAAAAAACACTTTTTTTTCAAAAAAATTGTGCTTTCGAATAAAATAAACTACATAAATTGGGTATCAGCGTAATTGTCTAAACCCAGAGTAAAACTAACTGTCACGGATATGCACGGTGAACGCTATTAAAAATAAAAATAAAAAAACACTGCTAGGATTGCAGTATGTTCTTCACCCAACCCTTCCATAAAACAGATTTAAAAAGCGATCATAAAGTCTTGTCCCCCCAAAAAAATTACAAATAAAAACGTCAAAAACTACAGCAAAAAAAAGTCACTAAACAACTACATAAACAGAAAAAAAAAAAAGTTATGGCTCTCAGACTGCGGTGATGCAAAAAACGTGTTTTTCCTTTCAAATTAAATGTGTTTTTATTGTGTAAATGCAGTAAATCATTAAACAAATATTTCAAATGTGGTATCGCTGTAATGGTATCAACCTGCTGTGTAAAAAATAGCATGTCAATTTTACCGCACAGTGACCGCTGTAAAAAATAAAAATAAAAAACACTACCAGGATTGCTGTTTTTTGTACAAAATGCTTCCCCAAAAAACCTTTAATAAAAAGTGATCACCGCATCATATGCCCCCCGTAATGGTATCAATAAAAACATCAACTCATCTCGTAAAAAACAAGCCCACAAGCAGCTCCATATGCAAAAAATTAAGAAAGCTATGGCTGTCAGAATACGACAACTTAAAAACGCAACTTTTTATAAAACTCGCTTTATTGGGGTAAAAGTAATAAAACATAAAAAACTATATAAATTTTATATAATTGTAATTGTACCGACCCCCATAGTAAAGTTATCCCGTCATTTATCCCGTATGGCGAATACTGTAAAAATGAAGCCCAAAAAACAATGGCGGAACTGCGTTTCCCCCCTCCATTTCCATGGCCCCAAAGCTAAAAAAAAACTACAAAAAAACCTGTGCGCCCAAAATGCAAAAATACACCCTTAGGTGAGATCCCTGAGGGGGTTGAATCCAAAATGGAGCAACTTCTGGAAGGTTTCACCTGTTTAGTCTTTTGGGGGCTTTGGAGATGCGACATGGCCCCACCAATATTGTGCGCCAAAAGCCAAATAGCACTCCCTCCCTTGTACCCCCTGCCATGGCCCCAAACAGCAGTTTCACCCCCCTGTAGGGTATTGCCGAACTTGGAAGAAATTGCGTAACACAATTTTGGGGCTTTTTTTCCAAGATTCCTTGTTAAAAATTAAACCATTTTCAGTTAAAATTGCAGATTTTTGGAAAAAATATATATTTTTTTAAATTTTCAGAGCTGAACGCAAAAAAATTTGTGAAACGCCTGTGGGGTAGATATACCAACACACAGGATATATTCCGTAAGGGGTGTTTTTTTTTCCAATTTGTTTTTTTTTTAGGGGTTTTTATTAAGTTTTGGAACCTTAGGGTGTCCGCAAAACCCGAAATGGCCCCTAAATATAATCCCTAATGAAATGAGACCCCAAAAGTCCAGTAGGGTGCTCCTCCTATTCTGGGGCTGTGGTTGAGCCAAATAATGCACTAGGGCCACATGGGGAATATCTCTGAAAACGGCAGAATTCGGGAATAATATTAATTTGCATTTCCCTGATCACATTTACCGTATTCTTTTCAATAATGTATAAACATTTAAAATCTGCAAAAAAAAGTGAAATTTTGAAATTTCACTTCAACTTTGCTTTAATTCCTGTGAAACACCTAATGGGTTAATAAACTTCATTTAAAAGCGGTTTTGAATACTTTAAGGGGTGTGTTTTTAGATGAGGTCACTTTTTGGGGGTATCTAACATTTCAGGTCAATCAAAGTCACGTTAGAACTGGACTGGTCCCTAAAAAAAGTATTTTTCAAATTTTATTGAAAATTTTAAAAAAAATAAAAAAATTATAATACCCCAAAAGTCATAAAAAAAAAAAAAGCATTTAAAAAAAAATGCCAAACTACAGCAGACATATGGTAGATGCTAGTTATAAACTATTTTGAGTGGGAATAACTATTTCCTGTCTTAAAATGCAGAAATTTTAGAAGTTTGAAATTGGTAAATTTTCACATTTTTCACGATAATTTGATATTTTTCACAAAAAAACAATCATTTTATGTACCAAAAATTCTAACTATCTTAAAGCAAAAATGTGTCACAGAAAAACAATCTTGAATCAATGGATAGGTTAAAGTGTCAAAAAGTTATTCTCACATAAAGTGACACATGACAGATTTCAAAAATGGGGCTCTGTCAGAGAGGCCAAAACTGGCTCCGGCGGTAAGGGGTTAAAGTGCAAAATTCATTCAATGGTGTGCCGTGGTTTAACTTTTTATTGGATACAGTGTCAAACGGCCTTTCCACTGAGCACTTGCACTCTGTCTAGTGTGCACCTCCAATTTTGAATACTATAGAAGCCTAGTATGTGAAACATACAAGTGAAATGCTATATAATACAAATAGCATATAAAGCATACATAAAACAGAAATTCCATCAAAAACAGGAGTTTTGCTTTTTAAATGGGTAGTCCTGTTACGAGAAATTCTCTTCGCCGGCCACTCGTTGTTAGGTGCGATCCGGCCCTGCATTTGAATGAAGATGGTGACGCCAGCGCCGTCGTACTCATTCACTTCTATGTGAGTTCCGAATGTATCCAAGCGCACACACTCGTCTTTACTCTGAACTCCCATAGAAGTGAATAAGGAGAATGGCACTAGTGCCACCATCCTTATTGAAATGCAGGACCAGATAACATCTAGCAAGGGGCGGCCGGCGAAGAGAATTTTCCATAACAGGACTACCCTTTTAATCATTAATTACCCAAGCAGTCAAATTCTACCCCAAATTCGAGTTTATAACTATATGCGTATAACATTCTTATAGAAGAATTGTGTGATATTGATGTAACATTTCTTTCTTCTTTAACCTTTCTTCCAAGGTCCGTCTCCTGTTCTTCAGAGTTCTGATGGCAACTGGGTAGCATTACAAAGTATAACCTTGCCTCCACCGAGAATGCTTGCTCAACCAAAGAGCCAAGTGTTCAAATCCTTAGAGAACGAGTCTACTGTAGTCTCAGCATATGATGAGATGGGCTCTGACAGTGATGAAGACGTTGACTGGAACTTAGCACTCAATGTGTATCGTCGAAGAACAAGACAGATGTCGAATGATTCCTGCTATACAGATTCCCAGTATCACACAGAATGGGCTTGTGGTAATGACTACTATCAGCCTGTAACATCCCCATCATCCGGACTGTTGACTAACACTGAAACTGTCTATTCCGACTCCGAAACTTCTTCTGTTAACTCCTTAAAAGAGAGCAGGCTGTCTGCTAAGTCTCTCTGGCCAAACAGAAAGAGTGCATGTGAGCACATGCATAAGGAACACATCTATGGAAAGATGGATATCAACTTCAACCCACAGTCCATTAGTGTAGAATATTCAGACAGTAGCGAAGCGGAAAAAAACCATGCTGATACTGAGAAACGGTCAAGGAGATGGAGGAAGAGCAAAGTGTCCCTGGAGGAGATGGGGGAAGGGAGCAGTACGGTAATGAAAGTGCAGAAAAGGACACTGGACACTAATAAGGTTTGTTTCGAAACTCACAGACCTCATCAATTATTACCTGGAATTCTTTTTTTTTTCATGTAGTTGGCCTATACCATGACTGGAGTGGCAGACATTGGCTGTGATACGCTATCAGTGACATACAACATAGATTCAGGTCCCAAGTGCACATTTTATAGGCGTCTGCAGACACTAGCAACTGGAAATATCCCTTTGACATAAAAATACTGTGGATCCGTAATGAGGGTAATGAAAACCATACCAGGTTGTAAAGATAACTATGATCTGGTATAGTAAGAACAGCATATAGGAAACTGGGTGAAATGTAATTAAGCAGATATCTACACAGTCGAGTCACTTTATTGTGAACACCAGCTAATATCCAGAGTGAGGGCATGTTCACACGATGTATTGCGGCGCGTACAGTACATCTCGTGTTTCGGGAGCTTGCACTTATACGCGCATACTCGCACGGCGTGGGGGGGGGGGGGCAGCAGTCTGCCGGCCCCATTGACATTCATTACTCGCGGCGCATACAATATGATTGTATTGTATGAGCGGGGAGAGGA
Source organism: Phyllomedusa bahiana (assembly GCA_025379985.1). NCBI lineage: Eukaryota > Metazoa > Chordata > Amphibia > Anura > Hylidae > Phyllomedusa > Phyllomedusa bahiana. Next base: position 40,521 of record JAODAL010008373.1, on the reverse strand, counting down.
GGAGTAATCCATAGTTCTCTATGAGAGCTATGAATTACCGTAATTTTGGCGCGCATCTTGCCCGTATTAGAGCGCAAATATGTGGCGAAATGCGCGCCAAAATTACCCTGTGTGAACATACCCTAACTGCCATGTACAGCTAGGACAGGAGCTAGACTGGCTGGGAGTGACTCAATAAGGTCCTGGTGTGTGGGAGAGGATCTATAGAGCGAACACAACTATCAAGGTGGTCCAACAGATGTTCAGTTTGGTTTAACTCTGGGACATAAAGGGAATAGGGTAGTACTTGGAAGTCTTGGTTATGCTTTTCCAACCAATGTCAGACAATTCTAGCCGTGTGACATGTTGTGTTGTCTCGTTTGAAGACTCCATCTGCCCCAGTGAAGACAATCATCATGTATGCATGTGATCTGGAAGGATGGATTCATATCCGAATCAGTTGAAAGTGCCTTCCACATGGATGAGTGGCTTATTTGCATTGGTGCCATTTGGCCATGCAAGATACATTTTAACATCAACATGTGAACAGTTCACAAACTGCTTAGTTTCATCAATACTGCCGCCCTTGATGATTATTATCCCTTTTTGCAACTCAGTTGAATCACCTCTTCTGCCCGTGACAGCAATGAAGGATATGGGTGTAGACAGCCTATCATACAGTTTATATACCCACCAGCTCGAGAGACACGACTTCCTTCACAAGTTTTATGGGCTGCTGACGTTGAAAATAGGAAGTGGTCATAATAATGTGACTCAAATGTGTTATATCAGGTACAGAATAACACGCAGTGTCCAGATCTCCCACCAGGTGGCAATCAGACACTGTATTAATATTCAGTCTTGTAATGTACACATTAGTGGTGCGGCTAATATTCACTGAAATGTTAATCGTAGGGTATGTTCACACAGGCTAATTTCGGTGCACATTTTGCGGCGTATTTGCGCTCTAATACGAGCACGATGCGCGCCGAAATTACGGTACTCCATAGTTCTCATAGAGAACTATGGATTACGCCTCCTCTGCCCACTCGTACAATACGATTGTATTGTACGTGCGGGGAGATAAGAAACACGTCAATTACTTGTGGCGAATACGTGCCGCGAGTAATGAATGTCAATGGGGCCGGCAGGCTGCCGCCCCCCCCCCCCACGTCGCGGAAGTATGTGCTGATCAGCGCGATTCCCAAATCACCCAACGTAATTGCGGCCGTACTGTACGTGCCGGAATTATGCCGTGTGAACATAGACTTAATCAGATTGTTTCGATTAGGCATAGTTCAGCTGGTGTATCTTTCAGCATTTTTTCGAAACCTACATGTGATTCGGTTACTAATGTCAGCTCATCCTTCCTTGCATACAAGTCTCCCAGCAATATTTCCACCTTTGCCTCAATATGAAGGTTTCCAAAGTGCGATGATCAGTTCTCAGATTCCATAAAAGTCCTCCTCCTTTATTCCTCTATTTAAACCCATATACTCATTTCTCTAAGACTAGGTTCACACGGCTTAATTGCGGGACATATTACGGCCCGTAATTACGCCGTGTGGATGGGGGCGGGGCGGTGGGGCCGGCAGCTCACCAGCCCCATAGACATTCATTATTCTCGGCGCATATACGCCGTGAATAAGTGACATGTCACTTCTCTCCCCGCTCGCCGTATTCGCCGTAATCCATAGTTCTCTATGAGAACTGTGGATTACCGTAATGTCTGGGACGTATTTCAGCCCGTAATTCGCGCAGTAAGGCGCGAATTACGGCCTGAAATATGTCCCAGAATAAGCCGTGTGAACATAGCCCAAACCAGGCAGTATATCCTGATGACATGGAGCTTACACTTCTGCTGACGTATCTCCGACCTGGTCATTACAGCGTTACTTTTCTGCTCCCAATATGTGTTGCCGTCTACAACAATATGGCATATATTAGCTCATTAAGCAGTTCTTGACTGGGCCCTTTACAGCCCCTTCCTGACCGGATACATTTTCCTTTTCCATAGTACACACTGTTGTAAACGCTATAACGTTTTCCTGCACATGATTATTGTACTATTTTTTTTCTCCTGTTTTCCATGATAGGCTAGGCTTTATTTTTATGTCATTTTTACATTAAGCTTTTTTTTTTTTTTTTAGGAAAATAGTAAAAAAAAAAAGTTTGTTTTTTACATTTATTTATTTTATTATTTTGTCCATTACAGACATATAAAGTTTTAGAGTCATTGAGGGTGGGCTAAAAGTTGTCGTTCGGGCTGTTAGTATTTCTTTTAAGGCTATATCTACACTGCAATGGACAAAAAACGACCTGAAAACCAAATCCTAAAAACCGTTCATAAAACTGAGTTTTTTGTCCACTGCCTGTCAAAAGCTGCTGAAAAATTGGAGGTTCTTTGACGCGTTTTGCGTTTTTTTTGCACTTTTTTGGGGCTTTTTTTGCAGAAATGCACGTCATTATATTTGTTGTGTATTTCTAAAAAAAATGCGGCAAAAACACGCTAAAAAATGTCAGGCGCTTTACATAGACTCCAATAGTAAATTTTCTGACCTACTCAGTTGTTTTTTGCAACGTTTCAAAAATTGACCAGCAAATAAAACAAGCAGAAAAAAGGCGTTCTGTGGAGACAGCAGGATGTTTTTATTACCGGTTTATCCGACCGGTATTTGTCCGGTTTGTGTGCGATTAGCAGAGAAAAGCCCTCCCCTTCACACTGAAATGTTCATAAACCATCCGAAAACCAGACGGAAGAATGAACATCTGCAATGTTTTTCGGGCGGCCAGCGGTTTGAAAAACCGCCGGGCGAAAAACCCGTGCAGTGGGGACTGCTGCACGGGTTTTCCATAGAAGCCATGTAAAAGAGGAGGGGAGATTAGGCGTAATCCATAGTTCTCTATGAGAGCTATGGATTACCGTAATTATGGGACGCATTTCCCCACGTATTAAGCACAGTACGCTGCCCCAAAACCGTGTGAACATAGCCTTAGACTGCAGGTTTTGTGAAAACCTCCAGTTTTCAGGCGCAAGGACCTGAGATGATGTCACAGTCACATGACTCACAGGTCCTTCAGTCCAGGCCATAGAGTACAATGTGTAAATGAAAGATCAATGTATACACACACATACATATTTACTCGCATCACATACACACACACACATATATAGACTCTCACATGTATACACACACGTACATATACACTCACATTGTACATACACACATTTATACAATCACACAAACAATCCCTTATCTTAAAGTGTGGCTACTGTGACTTGCTGGGACTTGTAGTTCCCCAGCATGCCACACTTTCAAGGTAAAACACACACTCCATGTTTTTTGACTGTAGGGTACATACTGTGTGTGTATATACACGCTGGTACTTGTAGTTCCATAGCAGCTGCCAAGGAACTAAGGGAGACATGTATGAAAACTAGTTGTAAGATTTTCTTTGTTGCCCATAGCAACCAATCAGAGCTCCCATTTCATTTTTTTCAAAGCACTGTATGAATTAAAAGGGGAGCTCTGATTGGTTGCTATGGGCAACAAAGAAAATCTTACAACTAGTTTTCATACATGAGGCCCTAAATGTCCCAGCATTCAGTGTCTGCACCCATCATGTTAAGAAAAATAAGCTGTCCCTCAAAAATAAGCCCTAGCCCTTTTTTTGGAAATGAAAATAATAGAAGACACATTCACTCATAGATAACCTCCTGGACTAGCGATGGAGTTGGCTTTCATGGCATGCAGCTCTATGGCTGGCACTGTGTAGGTGCTCTGTGCCAGGATGTATGGTAATAGTCACTAGAGGTGTGATCCACATGACTGATGCCGTGTGGCTGACAATGTATGAGAGCACTAGAGATGTGATGTATTTTATTGCTGGCATTGTATGAAAGATCTGTTGCTGACTCTGTATAAGAGCGCCAAAGCTGACACAATTATGGGAAAACTATAACTGAATTCTCCTGCAGTACCAACGAGGCATCACCTTGAAATGAGGGAGCTGTCAATATAATTCATGAACATTTTGCATCTTCCAGAATCAGTGATATTTTATGTTGACGCTCTCCTGTTTGGCCATTGAGGGTTGTGAACAAGGAATCTCCATCTATTAGCGTTGACTTTCACAAGAGAGTATTTGTAAATGGGTTTTCTAAACCATGTATCCCCTTTGACCTATTGTAATTTTTAAGGTAACAGCGTTCATGTTTTAGAAATTGATCACTGCATACTGTACCTCAGGATGCATACAAATTTGTGATTTTATGTGCTGTGCTCCGGTAAATAATGAAAACGTTAATAGTGGCCTCTACTGATTGTTTTACTCACAGAGCTGTAGTGATTTATCAGAAAATGGGATGAGCAGTGGAGATCAGCAACATAGGACGAAAAGTGATAGCATCGAGCAAAAGCTGAAAACGAGATTAAATGAATTAACCTCAAAGATGAGCGACAGAGAAACATCATCTGGAGATGAGCATGAGCCAGAGGCCAGACTAAACACTGGAGACTATGAAGTGCTTTCCTCAGAAGACAATGTCACGTGTGTACAGGAGGAACTGAAAAAGGTAAGACACTGCCCAACGACTCAAGAACCATCCCATATCACCAACATTCTGCAAGTAAAAACATTCCAAAAGGAGATATTCAGTCATTGCTTAGTTTAGCCAAGTGATCAAATTATCAAATTTTGTATAAACAGTTTTTCCATATAGGTAAAACTTTTTTTAGGTTCCAGATGGGGTAGGTAAAAATGATAACTCAGTGACCCATCAACTGCTTATTTTTTTCTAAGTCCTCCACAGACTTGAATGAAGCAAACCGTGCTTAAACCACTACTCCATACATATTCTGTCATTAGCAGTCTATAATAGAGGGAGTAGGGAGCAGAGCCAGGATGACAGGTATGCAACCACGTAGGGCGCCACATCATTCCAGGCAGAAAAAGGGGCGCAAGGAGGCATGGATGGGGTTGAATTTTCCATTGGGGGGAGCGCTATGTGCTTTATCTGCCTAGGGCACCAGAATACCCTGTCCCGGTCCTGCATTATAGTGTTCAGTGAGCGTCCAAACAAAGTAAGAAAACAGAAGGCATAATTCCTTCAGTTTGGCTGATACCTACATTTTCTTACATTTCTGGTTCATATCTGTGCCATAGGTTCTGTTTGCAACCTTTATCATAAATTACATAAAAATTACAGAAAATTAGTACAGCAGGCAGTTCTATTTTTTTCCATTCATATGACAGACACCATGCTGAAAGCCCAATGTACAACATTATAGTTAAAAGGGTCCGTCGAGCGCTGTTGGTGTCCATTATGCAACGGATTTGGCACTGCCATTATTTTGTGTTTTTCTGATGGAACAGAAATACTGAAATAATGATGCAGATGGGAACCAGGCCTTACTTCTACAGACAATATAGTCTTGAAAGTCATATTACTGGGCCCAATATTCTATAAACCACCCTCCCCCTTCCTCTACTCAATACCTGCCAAAATAATACACCAAAATCTGGTGTACATATGCTTACTACTGAGTGGGTAGTGAAGGGAAATGAAGTACTGTTGGTGAAGCCTTAATGGGGTTGTGAGACTAAGGCTATGTCTACACGGCATTGAAAAAAGATCGTATTTTCTGGCGGTTTTAGGAATCTAAAACCGCTGAAAATATAATCGTTCAGCCTGCCCATAGACTTTAATAGAAGAAACGACTTGTAGTCTACACAGGTCGTTTTTCTTCTGCACATTTTCTGGCCCCAGCGGATTTAGCAACATGTTGTAGAATACACCGGTGTTTTGAGTTTTGTCATCCACGCTTTTCATACAATCAGTTTTATTGGCCGACAGCAAAAAAACGAGAGCTGATCGCGTTTTTTGACAAAACAGTGACAAAAACCGCAGTCGTGCATCGGACAACTTTCCGACGGTTTTTGTCCGATGCTGTGTGGATCCAACCTTATTTTTCTTTTATTTTAAGGTATTGCTACCAAAAAAAAGAACCAAAAAAATACAAACTGACTTTTCAATTCACAGCTATTCCAGCAGTGGCACTGCACATGGTGTCTCCTGGCCTCCCGTAAACAGTACATGACCACTGCAGCCGATCAGTGGCTCTGGCTGTCACATACCATTCTCTTAACACCCATGTTCAGGAGCGGAATGGATCGCAAGCAGTGGTGCAAGTAGTCCTGCACCATTTTCAGGAACAAGAAATAAACAGGAGATTGGAAAGACACCTCCGGCACTGTCAGCACTGAAACTACACAGGTGACTACATGTTATTTAGCAGTAGCCTAAAAAAAAAAAAGAAGTCATTAGGACATCCGCTTAAATCTGGCATAAACATGGCCTGAAGTAAAAAGCTGGCTGTTTCAATCAGTCATACGAGAATCTACGCTATAGGTGGGAGCATAGTAGGAGGGAGTTTTACGTTATGTTCATACGGCGTATAGTGGTACTTACCTGTGCGCGCCTCTATACGCCTGTTGTTTGAAGTTCACGCTGGCCAGTGTGTACTTGAAACAGCGTTCCAGCAATACTCCTGTCCACACTCACTTTCCCCGGCACGTAAGCGCCGTCAAGAAGTGACATGTCACGTCTTTCTTCCGGCGCACAGTACATGCTGGGGAAAATGGCAAGTAATCATAGCACTCAATGAGTGCTATGATTTACCGTATTTGCGGGGCATACTTTGGGCATATTGCAGCACAAATACACCCCAAAGTACGGTCCGCAAATACGCCATGGGAACATACCCTTATGTTGTTTGCTTGACCACAGCTGATAGAACGTTAAGAAATTTTAGCCCGTTAAGGGTACTTTCACACAGCGCAGTTTTGCCACATTTCTTATTTTCTGCGTTCCAATTAAAATTGCAGTTATTACCAGCAAGTGTGCTTTCAGTTGTACTGAATTATTCCGGAAAGTGTTTCAAATAAGTATCAAAATCTACTGTGTATGATGTGGATTACAAACACACTAATTTGATTACTCACTTTCCAAGCAGTTTAGATAAGTGAAAGAAGCTTGTTGGTAATAAAGGCAGTTAATTGTACACACCGCACTTACGCCGTGTGAACATAGCCTAAGGCTGCATTCAAACGTTCAGCTTTTTAGATAAAAGTTCTTGAAGCCAAAACCAGGAATTGATTACATTTGGAGGACACATGTTAGGGAAAGACTGAGACTTCTCCTAGATTTAAATCCATTCTCAGTTTTGACCACAAAATATGCATCTAAATAGCTGAATACTTGAGCTCAGCCTAATAGATTGCATTTAACTCCTGAATTGAGTCTATTTTGGTGCCAAGCACCAGATAAATGTTTCTGTTTTTACATTGCCGCATTCAGGGAGCCATACCATGTTCATTTGTTTATGTACAGTTGCATTCTTCAATGGCATCAATTTAGATATACATATTTGTACTTGATTTATGGGGGGAAATCGGAAAAAAACTGCAATTCTCCCTTACGTCCTTTCAGCAGCACAACAAATGGGTATTACTGCCCCTATGAACTAATAGGCAGATGGAACTTTTAATGAGAATTATTTAATCAATTAATAGCCCTATAAAGGTCAGAGAACCCTCCCACCCCCATCCGGCATTTTTTTTTGCCCTGTATGGGCAAAGATAGGTGACATATTTGTACTTCCTAGTTTTGCTCCATCCTGGAAGGGCTCTATTAGGTAAGTCACTCTGTTCTCAAGCAAATCCCTCAGTGGGATCCCTCTGTAGTCATTAGAGAATTAGAAACACCAACTGTCCACCACCTCAGCTACGAGAGTTGGGTTGCACCAGGCTTTGTCTGCAGCTTACCCAGATATAACCTGCCTTCTGGACATAGTGTTACTAATATATTTACTTACCTTTTTTACTCCAAAGTTCACCAGTCTTGAGAGTCAGTATTAGGTGGTTTTGTTTCCTGTGTTTAACCCTGAACCCTATTCAGAAGAGGAGGTTAAACTACATTCCCTGGACATATCCAGATGTTTATTTGAATGGAGCCCGTGGGTTCAGGAGGAAGAAAATCTTTTAATTTTATTTCCCAGTATGTATAAGGAACAGTAGGCTTTTAAAGGGGTTTTGACAACAAGTGATTTCCTCACCTAACAAGCTGAACTGTCTCTTGGGAGTATTGAAAAAATGGGCGTTGTTGTTTTGTGTTTTAAAATAAATTGAGTGCCTCCGCCGTGAGGTCATCGCAAATACCTCCCATGCATGCTCCCCGATGGACTGATTATTTACAGTCTCTGTAGTTGAGCAAAACATGTTGTTTGGATAAACCACAGAGGATAACATGTTATTGTTCACAAGCTATACAGGTTTTGTGTTCTCTCTCTTATCTGCTCAGGAGAGAAGATAAGATCCAAGCAGGCAGTGTTCATGATCTACTGCAGGAGGGCTGAGCAGGGAACCACTGCATATTTACTCAGATAATTACATTACAACCAACAGATTCTCTATACAGCAGACACAGGCTTTGTTCTCCCCTTCCTTCAAAGCTCATTCATGTCCCTCGCCATCAGATAAGAAGTACAAACAAAGCAAGTGCAAACAAAGCAAGCTCCTGATCATAGCTAATGTAACAGGAAACTAAGGGCATCTAAGCAAGGCTGCAGCTCTCATAGGCTGCACTATTTTTAATCACATATCTTTAGAAAAGTGATTAAATTGCCAATTTTTGGAAGGATCCCACATAACATTAGATTGAGTGTGTTCCAAAAAACCCTCTTATGCCGACCGGTTACTTGACCTCGTTAAGCCGGGCATTCCCCACACGGCCGATCACAGCGGCCGGCCCTGCGCCCCCCGACGGCCTTTCTACTCCCCGCCCGCCCCCCCCCCCCCATGGACGTCGAAAATCCCTCCCCTTCACATTAACTTGCACATTATTCAGTCTGAAAATCGGACGGAAGAATGTGCAAGCACCAATGTCTTTTTCGGGCGGCCGCTGGCGTAAAACGCCGGGCGGAAACCCGTGCATGTGGGGATGCTGCACGTGTTTTATATCGCCCCATTGTACTGTTTGCGGCTGCTTTTTTAGACGCGTCTGCAAAACCGCTAAGATGTCTGAAAAAAACGGCTAAAGTGTGTCGTGCGTGGGGACATGCCCTTACAACCCGAAACTAAATTGCTCAAGACAAATTAGGTCTAATAAGCACCATATATTAATATAATGCCTACAAAACTCTTAGATACAAGACCAAAAAAATACCAAACTAAATCAAAATAAGAACATTTTTTATATTACATTTTTATTAGCATAATACATATTAAAATATATATTTTAAAAAGCCAAAAACATGATGAACAAATAGAACCAGAAACAGTGGGCAATAGCTCATGATCAAGGTAATTAATATAAAATTAATATATAGACCGATACGATGCCAGACAAATTAAAAACAAAGGACAAAAGGCATAAAAAAGAACTTCTATTTGTCCATCATGTTTTTGATTTTTTAATATATTTTCAATACACACTGTTAGCTGCTGACTAGTATTTAAGTGTTGGAAAAAGTAAAAACACACGGGAAATGTCACCTAAGGTTCAAGGCGCCTCACAGCTGTGTTTGGCGCATTAGTAATGCACCAAACGTGTATTTGACATACAGTGATAGCCAGCACACCACATGTCTTGCTGAGGCTTGTGGTGCAACATGCAAGATCATTTCCATAGTTTCTATTTCCCCCCCCCAAAAAAACCCTTGACATAGTATTCTAACACCTTTTCTTTTATTTCCAGCCTGCCGTGATGTGTTTGTAATCACTGATAATACTACGCAAATTCCAAAAATACAACAGAACTGGATTTAAGTTACATGCTGTATTGGTTTAATTAATTTAGATTGTATAATTAATTTTGATTATATAAATCTTAAATACATTTTATAAATGTAAAGGACATTTTTTGCCCTAACCGCAAATCTAGTTAGATTATGACAACTCAGGCTCAGGCAGACCACATTGAAATAGGTCTGGCTGTTTGAGCAATAAGGGTATGTTCATGCCGGTGGAGAGGCAAGTGACATGTCACTTCTTCACGGTGCTTACATAGAAGTGAATGGGGCTGATTAGCGTGTACTTCCAAAACACATGGCGTACTGCGCCGCGTACAGTACACGCCCCAGTACGCCTTGTGAACATACCCTAATGCGTCTAGTTTTGCCGAGCAACATTCATGAATGTGTCTAATAGTTCAAATGTGATGCGAACACGTCCCCAGAACGCCCCCACATCTTTGCCGCATTAGAAAGTGTTGGACCAGGTACACAATGCACCAGACATGTTCATTCAATGCGCCATACATCGGGAAATTAGAAAATTAGACGTACTAAAACTCCCATCTCCTAAAATTAAATGTGGGAGAAAGAAAGTTGAAATCATCATCTTTCCACTGTCCCACTCATCCCTCCACTGTCTTCTATTCTCAGTCAACGCTATACACTCTCAGCGTTCCACAAGTCCGTACTTGGGATCAACCCTTGACTCTGCTTTGTCCTTCAAACCGCACATCCAAATCCCACCTCTGCCTGCCGCCTCCCACCTGAAAAACATCTCTAGCATATGCTCATTACCTCAACTTCGACTTCTACAAAAATGCTAGTCATGCCCTTGTCTTCTCTGCTTGACTACTGCAAACCTTCTCTCTGCGGCCTCGTCTAGATCTAGCTCACTCCAATTACATCTCAACTCTGCTCCCGTTTATCCACCTCTCTCCTCGCATACTCCTCTGCCTTCCCCTCTTCCAATCACTTCATGGCTTCCCATTGCCAGTGAATTCATTTCAAGATAGTACCCGACCTACAGGCTCTCCATTAACCTCTCCCCTCCATAATCTCTGCCTTAATCTCCGAGAATCTCCCCTCACGCTATCTCCACTCCTCTCAGGACCTTCTCCTCTGCTCTCCTTTATCAGCTCCTCACACAAACCGTCTCCAAGGACTTCTCCCGTGGCTTCCCCCACGTTCCTGGAACTCACTGCCCCCAGCACATCAGACTCTCCTCCACCTTCCCCAGGTTTCAAAAAACAACCATGAAAATCCATCTTTCAGGACTGCCTATAACATGTCGCCCCTCACCTTTTTGTCTCTCCTCCGTCCATTGTAGATTGTAATCCTTCACGGGCAGGTTCTCTTTCCCTCTGTGCCAGTCATAAGTCAGTCACTGTTAGTTAGGTATCTTGTTTGTGTATATGTTATGTAACTCCCTTTTTGAATGTACAGCGCCCTGGAATCAATGGCGCTTTAAAATAAATAATAATAATAATCACTTTTGGCACATTTAATGGCAGAACATCAAAACTGACCCCTTCATACATGTCGCCTTTAGGGTATGTTCACACGACGCGTTTACTCCGTTTGTGGGGATACGTTTTAGGATGTGTGTTTGGATTTTTTTTTCCCGGGGGTTTGGGTTTTTGGAAACAATACGGACCCAAACACGCATCTAACAATGTGCAGTGGGATTTACATTGCTTTCAATGTAAAATACAAATCGGCGTTCAGACGAGTGATTGCTGATGTGCGTTTACTTGCGTCTTTGTGATGCATCTTTCGGATCCGTTCAAAGAATTGTGGCGTCAATTCTTGATCTGAAAGATGCAGCAGATGCCCTATTTAAAACTATAGGGTGCATGTCTGCTGCAGCCAAAATGAAGCCAAACACGCACCTGCGTGTTAGATGCATTCTGATGCGATTTACGCAGCGCTTTGGGATGCTGTTTTTCAGGATCAAAAACGTGATCCCAACACGCCATGTGAACATATCCTCAGTGTAATACCATACAGTACCAAGTATTAATGTGGTTATAAGGTTCTTCTCACCTTAGTATGTTGTACTGAAGCGATACAATACCCTGTAGCGCTTATAGCAAATCCTGGAGTTTCAGATGTCCATCTCCTCTCCGAAAATTATTATTATTATTATTTATTTTAAAGCGCCTGTAACGGACTTGGTAGTGGATCCGCAGGACCGCCGCAAGCGATGGTAGCTAAGCCACGCCAGGGAACGGAATCTAAAGTAGCCCCGTTTTTACACCAAGAGCCCGCAGCAAAAGCGGGTGGACTTTGCTGCGGCTTGAGGCTACCAGGTCGTCCCCCCTGTCGTGACTTGCCTGCGGCGGCAGCCGAGTTGCAGTGAGGTACAAAAACAGTAATCCAAGAATCGTTTGGTGGGCAGGCGGTATGGTCAGGGCAGGCAGGCAATGGTCGTGGTCGTGGACCGGCGTTAAGGTCAGGGCAGGCGGCCGTGGTTCGGAGTCGAGAACCGGAGCAAGGTCTGGTCCACGGCAAGGCTAATAGACTACAGGACGCTTTCTCCAAAGGCACGGGGCAACAAAGATCCAGCGGTGTGAAGTGACGTTGGACCTAAAACTTAAAATAGAGACAGCGCCCTGGCAATTAGCCAAATTTTACCGGCGCACTGTCCCTTTAAAATTTCATGAACGAGCGCGCGCGCGGCTAGGGGGTATGCGCACGTGCACTCCGGCAAGCAGGGGACGCGGAGCGAACGGGAGCGCGGTCAGGGTGAGGAGACGGGACGGATGCCGCCGGGCTGGCAGTGGAACCCGCGGCGGCACCCGTCCCCGCCGGGGACCTGCCGCGGGGGGACACGGGTTGCGACCGCGGTCCGTGTGACACGGACCCAACGCCCCCCCCTTTCCATTATACCTTTTTGTTCTTTTTATACTTCTTCCACCCCCCCCCCCCCCCCCCCCCCTTTTTTGTCCCCCCCCCCCCCCCCCCCCAACCGGCCCTGTTACCCCCCCCCCCCCCCCCCCCCCCCCCCCCCCCCCTCCCCCCCCCCCATACCCCCCTCCCCCTTTCAACTATCTTCCCCTATAATCTCATATTACCCCCGCCCTTCCTTATTTTTTCCTGTTTTTGTCCCTTACCCATCCCATCGCCCCCACCTCCCCCCCTTTCTTTTCTTTCACCCATTCCCTTTTTTTATACCCCTATTATTTTTCTCCCCCCTTTAACCCCCCCCCCCCCCCCGCCCCCCTCCCCTTTTCCCCCCCCCCCACCCCTTTCCCCTATTTCCCCCTATTTCCCCCTCCCCTCCAACCCCCCCCCCCCCCCCCCCCCCCCCCATCCCTTATAATTAAACTTAAGTTCCCCTCCCCCCCCCCCCCCCCTCCCAACCCTACCTTCTTCCCCCTCCGGGCGCCACCGGTTACAGTACCCCTCCCCCTTAGACTCCACTCCTTTTTAGGATGCAGAAACCTGAGTAGGAGTTTACGATTCAGGATGTTTGCATTTTGGCTCCAGGACCTTCCTCGGGGCCGAAAGCCCTTCCAATCTACGAGGAAGAAGCGCCTCACCTCTGGGGACCGTCTATCGCCCAGATGTCCTTTTACCTCAAAGATGTCGGCGGACTTGGATACAAGGGGATGGAGTTACATTCCTGAGAGAGATATGGTTCAGGACCAGCGGCTTAAGGAGAGAGACATGAGAATGCGTTTTGGACTCCTCGGAGAGATGGAGGCAGGGAGAGCTTCGTACGTCACCGGGTTCATATTGCCGAAGGAACCTTTAAGGGGCCGAGGAAGCGAGGGCCCAATTTGAGACTAGGAACCTCAGGCGCACGTACCTAGAGGAGAGCCAACTTTGTCCCCTGGGAGGAATGATGGGCGGGTCTTCTCCTTTTTCAGCCTGAGTCATAATACGGGCAGAGCGCCCGAAGTAGGGAACGTCGCGTCTCTGCCAGATGGCTTGATATCCGAACTTGGTCGTTGACAGCGGGCACTCCGAATTAGTGGGCAGGGGGAGGGGGGGGTGGCGGATGGCGGCCTTAGATACAAAGAATGGAGAGACGCCGGCTGCCATGCCGGAAACCGATGGTTGTACGAGAATTCGGCCCACGGGAGCAGCTCGGGCCCAGTTGTCCTGACGTCCAGATACCAAAGTGGACGTAGGTATTCCCCAAGCATATCTGGTTTACCCGTCCACTGTCCTTGGATTGTGGGTGTATGCTGACGAAAAGTTCCAGTTTGACGTGCAGACGGGAGCATAGTGAACGCCAGAATCGAGTATGAACAAATTGGACACCGCGGTCGGAGACAATGGTGTGAGGTAACCCTTGTAGTCGGAAAACATGTCGGAAGAACTAGATTGGCTAATTGTGGAGACAGTCGGCAGGCACGGGAGAGGTACGAATTGGGACACTTTGAGAAAACGGTCGGTAACCACACAGAATGACCCGAATTCCCAGAGGAGGCCCGGAGATCAGTGATGAAATCCATGGCTATGTGCGTACAGGGAATTCTCAGGCACGGGCAGAGGATGCTGGAGACGGCCGGCCTCTGGCGTGGGACCTTGTTCCGAGACCCAAATTTGTGGGGAATTTTTTTTAAACAAAAACAGGCGAGCGTGGAAGTCCTTGACATCCTGTGCCAGGGTTGGGGGATCGGCACACCTGTTAGTGCCGTTGAGACAAAGCGTGGACTCCGTGCTTCCGGAAATGACCAAGCACCAAGAGAGAGCTATGGCCCCATTCCAACACCTTATTCCGAGTGCGGGCGGAAGAAGGCTCTTGCAGTAGGGACGCTCTGGAGATCTGCGAGAGCCCACGTGAACCAACGTTCGGGAGAAATTATGTGTTGTGGACACGGGTTCTTCACCGGCCACGTCCGAGGCACGGGGGAGGGCGGCAGCCTGGATGTTTTTCTCAGCAGGTCGGAAATGTATTCGAAAGTCGAAGCGTGAGAAAAAGAGAGGGACCATCGGGCTTGCGAGGATTCATAACGCTGGGCCGTCTGTAGATATAACAAGTAAATTCTTATGGTCGTAAAAATGTCGATAGGATGGCGAGCCTCCAGCAGATGTCGCCACTCCTCTCCCCAGGCTAACTGATGGCCGAAAGGTTCCGGTCCCCATGGCATAGTTCGCTACGCCGGCGAAGAGGTTCTTAAGAAGATACCCACTATGTGAGGAATCTTGCCCTTGGGGCCTTTCTGTGTGAGGACTGCCCTGCCCCACAGTAAGACGCATCCACCTCCAGGAAACACGGCTTCTCTGAATCAGCCGGACCAGAACAGGTGCAGTGGGAAGAAGGCAGTTTTCAACAAACAAACGCCTTCTCAGTCAGGGACCAGCATCTCGGGTTCGCGTTTCTTCCTAGTATGAGGGGCCACTCGATAGGATCCACAGGTGGAGAAGTGGGGAATAAATTTGGGTAATAATTCGCGAGCCCAGGAAGCGCTGGAGGCCCGTAGACCGACAGGACGAGGCCATTGCAGTACCGCAAGGAGTTTAGCTGGGTCCATCTTCAGGACCTTGGTCGAGACGATATTACCCGAGGATGGGTAGGATGGTATGCATGGAATGAAACATTTTCCCCAGCTTGGCGTACAGACGATTGCTGCGTCAGACGTCGCAGTAACCTGGCGCACTGGTGTTCGGTGCGTTTGAAGTTCGGGGAGGAAAATTAGGATGTCATCCAAAGTACACTACAACTCAGTGTACAGGAGGGTCCGGAAGGACTATCGTTAACAAATTCTTGAAACACTGCTGGAGCGTTGCCAGAGCCCAAAGGCCATTACGAGATATTCAAAAATGTCCATCTCGGGTATTAAACGCCGTCTTCAACTCGTCCCCCTCGAATTTCTGATTGAGGTTGTAGGCACTGTAGCAAGTCCAATTTGGAAAACACTTTTGCCCTTGAGGCGGTCAAAAAAGTTCTGCGATCAGCGGGAGAGAATAGCGGTTTTTTACGGTCGATTTTGTTGAGTCCCGGTGAGTCAATACACGGACGAGAGGGAACCATCCTTCTTCTGTATCGAAGAAACAAAACCCGGGCTCCTGCTGGGGATGAGGACTTACGGAGAAACATTTCTGCAAGTTCTCTTGTATGAAGGCCGACATGGGCTGTATGGTCTCGTGTACAGAAAGCGGGTAGGACCCTTCCCGGGGGCGGATGGTTCTGGAAGAGGTCATGGGGCAGTCGTTAGGCCGATGTGGTGGCAGCGTATCGGCCTCCTTCTCGGAGAATACGTCCCCATAGTGCTGGTTCTCGGCTGGTAGGTCTGGCAGAAGCTCGGCAAGCGGGTGCGGAGAAGTGGTAGCACCGGGCGTGGTTACCTCCAAGCAGAGGTTCTGGCACTATGGTCCCCAACGCAGGCCTCACCAGTTTCCAAAATCAGCGTAGGGGCGTGACGTTGCAAGCAGGGAAGCCCAAGAGGATCGCCGAGGAAGCACGGGACAGGACGTGGAACCTGATCTTATCCTTATGTAGAGCCCCTATCCCGGAGGTCATGGCCCGGTTATATACTGGATGGGATCGCAGTGAGGAGCTCACTAACTAACCACGAGGAAATCAGCAAAGGTTTTCAGGCGAACTAGGCACGCGTATTCGGTGTTAACCAGAGAGGGCATGGATAAAGTTCCAGGCAGACCCCGAGTCCTGGCTAGGCAGAACTCCGGAACGAAGAAACCAGCGTCAGTCTTCTCCTTCCACTGCATCATCAAGCGTGGAGCGGGAGGAAAACTGCACCTAGAGCCGCTCTCCGCACGGCACCTAGGTGAGAGCATATTCCCGGACGCAGAGGATGGAAGCAGACTCTCTTTCTTGGCGAAGCTCCTCCTGCCTTTCAGTGAAACTGATATCGATGCGGTGGCAAGGAGGATTATTCGTTCAGGGAGGACGGGGAGGTCTCTTGCTGCAAAGCGTCTTTTACCCTGAGGACAGACCCTTTTTGACAGGTGGGGCAGAGGGCTGCATCGTTCCAAGCAAGCTCCGAAGCCCAGGTACGGAATTGAACCGCATAGTCACCCACAGAGGGACTCGCCCTGACGAAGGCCAAGACGGCAGACTCCAGCAGAGGAAGCACGCGCCGGCTCACTCAAAAACGGTGCGGAATTCCTGGAGGAAGATCTGTAGGTCAGCGTCACAGGGTCGTTTCTGTCCCAGAGGGGGGTTGCCCAAGCAAGGGCCATTCCCGTGAAAGTAGGCTCACCACGAAGGCCACTTTAGACTATCCGAAGGAAAAACTGGTCCGCCATCGCTCACGTGGCATAGAGCACTGCGTAATGAAACCCGGAGAGCTTGGGACCGCGGCAAATCTGGAGGGTAGAGGGAGCCGAAGCTTTGGGTCCCACTGGGTGGCCAAAGGAACTGCAGTTGTAGATGGAGCCACGACGGAGGGGCTGACGGGGATGCTCGGAGCTGAAGCATCTTGGCAGTGAGCTGGCCCAACTGCTGACCTTGTTGTGCGATTTGTTGCGTTTGCTGGGCAAACAAACCGTGTAATATCTGTGATGCTTGGCAGGGCACCGTTGGCGGGATCCATGGCTGGATCTTACTGTTAAAGGACTTGGTAGTGGATCGGCAAGGACCGCGTCGCAAAGCGATGGTGCTAAGCCACGCCAGGGAACGGAATCTAAGTAGCCCCCGGTTTCACCAGAAGCCGCCGCCAAAGCGGGGATGACTTGCTGCGGCTTGAGGCTACCAGGTCGTCCCCCCGACGTGACTTGCCTGCGGCGGCTGCGAGGTGCAGTGCAGGTACAAAAACGTAATCCAAGAATCGTAGTGGTGGGCAGGCGGTATGTCAGGGCAGCGGCAATGTTCGTGGTCGAGGACAGGCGATAAGGTCAGGGCAGGCGCAGAGGTTCGGAGTCGAGAATTCGTAGCAAGGTTCTGGTACAAGGCAAGGCTAAAGGACTAACAGGAACGCTTTCTCAAAGGACACGGGGCAACAAAGATCCAGCGGGGAAAGTGACGTTTGACCTAAACTTAATAGAGACAGCGCCCGGCAATAAGCCAATTTTACCGGCGCACTGTCCCTTTAAATTTACTATGAAACGAGCCGCCGCCGCCGCGGCTAGGGGGCGCGCACGCGCACTACCGGCCAGCAGGGGACGCGGAGCGAACGGAGAGCGCGGTCAGGTGAGGGATGAACGGGACGGATGCAGCCACGGGCGGCAGTGGAACACCGCGGCGGCACGTCCCGCCGGGGACACTGCCGCGGAGGACACAGGGTGCGACCGCGGTCCGTGGACCGGACCGCGGCGCCACCCGTTACAGCGCCATTGATTCCAGGGCGCTGTACATTCGAGGGGGTTACATACATTACATAAGTCAAACGAGTACAGTGATAATGGATAATGACCAATTGGGACGACAGAGGGAGAGTGGACCTACCCGCGAGGGGCTTAAAATTATACAAGGTGGGGGAAGAGACAGGAGGTGAGGGCAGACTTCGGTCTGTGGAGGATGTAAGTGACAAGTTTAGTGAGGTTATAGGGACAACGCCTGAAGAAAGGTTTTCAGTTGCTTTGAAGCTGGTGAAAGTGGAGGAGAGTCTGATTGTGTTGGGGCAGTGAGGTTCCAGGTGTGGGTGTAAACACGGGAGGAAGTTTGGGACACCGCGCTCTTCTGGTGGATACAGTCTTGCAATATGCTAATGGAATAGCTGGTAAAGGTGACTGCAGAGCTAACCAGTGCTAATAAAGGTCAGTATCATAAAAACGTGACTCCAATGTTGAAAAACGACAGCAGGGTGCCAAATAAACTGCATTATACCCCAATTTGTATTGGTTTTTTGATATAGAGATGTTTTTTTAATATTGACCTTTTACTGTGTGTATGCCCCCTTTGTCATTTTTCAGAAATTTTTTATAGAATTTTTCCCGGTTTTTGCTGCTGAGTGACGCTGTTATTTTGTGTAATTCCCAAATAAGGGCGCGTTCCCGGCACGGACAAATTCGGCGGTTTTGCCGGCCGGTATTTGCCTGTTTTGCCCCGACCCAGGCCCGGGGGGAAAGGGGGCGGTTTTTTCCCGCGATGAGCGGGAACGCCCCCCCCTCCCATTGGGACATCTTCCCCCGGAAACCGGAGGGGGAAAAAATTGTGCTTTTATTGTTTGCCGGCGGACCCCGGCGCAAAACCCCGGGCAGAAAAACCCGTGCAGTGGGGGACTGCTGCACGGGTTTTCCTTGGCCCCTTGTGCTTATTTTCGGACGGTTTTTTCAGGCGGTCTAAAAAAACCCCAAAACCGGCTGAAAAAACCGGCCCCAAAAACCCCTTTTTGCCGTGGGGAAGGGCCAAAAGTGCTTTGCAAAACCCGAAGGGTGGTACAAAATCTGCTCCCAGGTAAGTAACTCCGAAGGGTTAAACTTTTTTCGTGAAGGGAAAATCAAAGGGGGAAAAACAAACTCATCTTTTTTAAAAAAACCAATAAGGCAAAGTTCCCGGGTTATTGCGGGGGTTTAAATTTCCCCCGCAAATTACGCCGTGTGGCCGGGGGGGGGGAGCCGGGGGCCGGCACCTCCCAACCCATAGACATTCTTTTCCGCGGCGCGTATACGCTGCTGTAAATGAACCTGTCACTTACTCCCCCGCGGCGTATTTGCGAGCAGGGGGGAGGAGGGCGTAATGCATTGTTGTCTTTAGAAAAAGGGTTACCCTAAAGATGGGGGGTTTCCAGCCGGTAAATTTGCAACTACGGCCATTTTAAGCCGGTTTTAAAAATTGGGGTAAGAAGTGAGGTGACCATCGAAGCCAGGTTTGCTAAACAGATGGTAGAGGGGCTGGTTAAAATAGAGGAGAAGCTTGTGTATTAAACAAGCGGTGTGTTAAGAGCTCCTTTACATGTGTGTGTGTCTCTCAAGGGAAATTTGAAAAGCACAAACAACTGATATACGGTGACGTCACTGCAAGAGTTGTCGCCGCAAAGGATTCAAAGTCCGGGGATGTGATAAACGAAAAATTTATTGAATTCGTCAGTAAAAAGGCTGGCAAGGCACTAGGCAATCGACCCTAACATGGCTACTAGACAGACGCGTTTCGAGAAAAAATCTTGATTTTTCTCGAAACGGTCTTGCTTAGTTACCATGTTAGGGGGTGCTGCCTAGTGCTTGCCAGCCTTTTTTACTTGCAAGATTCTATAAATTTTCGTTTATAACATCCCCGGTCTTTGGATTCCTTTGCGGCTACTACTCTTGACAGTGACGTCACCGGATATCCAGTGATTTGTGTTTGCATTGCCGCGAGGCCAGCGCTTGGTCCGTGTTTGGGTGTAACGGAACGAAGCAAGGACCCGCGCTATTCCATTAGGACTTTGCCAATTCCAGGTGAGCGCTGCAATCTCTTGCTTTGCGAAAATTTGAAAAGCAATGTATTTGAGTAATAGGCTTTATTTATCTTGACTCCTTTCTTTAAACTCACTTAACGACCGTTGCTCCATCTTTGGACGGGCGGCGGTGTCCGCAATTGGCGCTGCGTAGATCGGGGCTGACCAACCAGCCCCGATCCCAGAGATCTCTGTGAGCCATCGGGGTAGCGGAGGATTCCTCCGACAGCCGATGCTTTAACCCTTTAGATCGTGCGGCGGTGCGTTTTACCGCAGCGCAACCAAAGTGTTCCCATGCTCTGTCGGGTGTTCAGGAATGCCGGTACATCCCGACAGAGCCCTGGGACCGCATGCACAGTCGAGCTCTAGGGACTAGAGCTGGCACCCAGAAGCTGTTGATGTGTAACAAGCCAGTGTATAGGACACACATTTGTGGTGTCAGTAAGTCACTGCTCCTGTGTCTGACTGACACAGATTATATTGTATTTGCATATATAATATGCTTATACATTCATCCAGAAGCTGTCCCGTCCAAAAAAAACAAAAAAGTATGTAAAACAGTTCTCCTTCAGGGGAAATTAAAAAAAAAGTAGAAAAAAACACATAAAACGTGGTAAAAAATAAAAAAGAATAAAAAATAAATAATGAAATAAAAATTATTATTTAATAAAAATAATTGTGCATAAATTACAACAAAAAAAACTCTACACATATTAGGTATTTCATCACGAACGTAAATAAAACTCTGTAGAACTTTATCTAACAAGTTATTAAGTCGTGAAAGTGAATGGTGGTAAAATAAAAATAAATAAAAAATATTTAAAATAAAAAAAATACTGCAATTATTTATAAATGAACTTAATTCTATTCCTCGCATAAGAAGTACAAATTGTCTCGAATATAGAGGTCCCTCATCCAACTGCTGTTTCCCATCTGTGAGAGTTAGATATACATAAAAAAGTTACAATCTGTTGATACGCAGAGGCAAATAAAACAAAAAAAATGTTTGGTCATTAACTCTTTTCAGGCTTTCGGTTAAGGGGTTTAAAAGGAAATCACGAGTGTGCCATCCCTTTTTTTAAAAAAGTGTGACGGAGTTACATGCACCAAATAAATTAAGGTTTAATACATTTGGTGTATTATTTTTCTAGCATAATTTATGTCACTTTCTGTGTAATACGTAATATGGTTGAGTCTTGCCTTTTTTAAGCTCCATCCACTTAAAAAAAACTGTCAAACGGCCTAAAAGTTGCAAATTTTGAAACAAGTGAGTCCTACGCAAAAAATTGCAACTTTTTATGCCAGAATACTCATGTTAATAAATCTCCCCCTGTGTTAAATTTTTTTTTCCCCATTCGTTTTTCTTAGTTTGTTCACATGTTTTTGTGTGTTATGCAAACATTAGTGAAACCATATCCCTTTCCAAAAAGCCAACAAAATGAAGCACCGTAATCTGTAAAAGGGTATGGTTTCTTTGTACTGTGGAAATATGACGTAATAGTGTTTTTCAATTAAAAATATTTGCAGTGAGTGATGACTTTCATATTTATTGTTCACTGGACTGCCCATATTTTATCTTGATAAATCAGTATTCCAGATTAAAATTATTACTCCTAAACTAAAAAATTAGGAGTAAATTTTTTTTTAAATTGCTGTACTTAGTTGCTGTACTCAGGGGTTTTCTCACTAGCTTTCAACATGACGGGACTGTTAATTAAATTTTTTTTTAAAAAAAATTTTTTTATTGCTTTGTTAATTTGACTAAAGTGATGAGATAAGAGACATTTTATGTACTGTTGAGTGCATACCAGACTTTAACTCTTTTATCTGATTAGATGACAGATCAGAGAGCAGGGAGTGATGTCACCCCATGGGACGGGAAGTTTGTATCCCTTACTAAATTTAAAAACAAATTATTTTCAAAAAAGTTTTGCTTCTGTTTCAGATAAGCTTTTTGTATTCAGCCCTTACAGCATTTGTAGTTTTTGGTTTAATGGGGATTAGCTATCCAGCTCAGCTAGAAGCGGGTTTATGCTAGTCACTGCTTAAAAACCACCCCAGCAGGGGGAGACAGTGAGTGTAAACGGCTTGGGGAATAAATTTTAAAACAGCCTAGAGAAAAAAAACCCCTTTTTTAAATATGTATATTATTAATGTTATATTAAAAACTATGAACTGTATGTAGTGCCTTGCCTCATAACTAATTATAATGTCTCCTTTTCTACTTCTTACAAATTAAACTTTTAAGCTCCCTTTATACTAAAATCTAACTACCATCAGGCTGGTTTTGTATCCTCTTTACCTCTACTTTTAAGCCAGCAAACAGTTTCGTAATCTATCCCAGGACTGTAAAGGGCCAATTGCACTTGTTGCATTCCCTCAAACTTTTTGGTTTCATTAAAACCCATTCCTGACAGCCAGTCATAATATGGCTGTAAGTTTTTTTTCTCCTCGCCTTCCAAGATCCATAACTTTTTTATTTTTCCAGACGTGTGAGGGCTTTTTTACTGGGAAGCCACAAATTATAAGTGGAGCGAAATATGAAAAAAACGTACTTGCGGCATGTTTGGGGGAGTGGCGGGGGGAGTTGTTTTTACGCCGTTCACTTTTCAGTCAAAATTTGGTTAAATTGTTTTGCAGGTTGGGTTTTATTTTTGGAAAATACTAAATTTGTAGGGGTTTTTAGTACTTTATAAAAAAAAACCAAAAACTTTTTGGGGCCCAAAAGTAGGGAAAAATGTCTAGGTCTAAAATTTCCCCTTTGGGTTTCCCATAGGGAACCAATCAGAGTGCACCTTTCAAATTTTATATAGTGCCCGGAAGAATGAAGGGACCCCTTGATTGGTTGTTTGGGCAAAAAAGTGAGTTTTTGACCCAGGGCGTTTTATACATTTCACCCTTTTGGGGGGAATTTGCGCTGCCCACCTTTCTGCAACCTATAATATTTTGTAAATTTACCCCAAAAAGGACCTGAGTGAGGGGGCATTTTTTGCGGGCTGATGTGTGCTTTTTATTGGTATCATTTTGGGATAGATGCAACTTTTTTGATTACTTTTATTACAATTTTTAGGGGATGTGAAAAGGGCAATTCTGGGATTTTGAACTTTTTTTCTTCTATGGTGTTCAGCAGAAGGGTGAACAAAGATGGCGGATTTACCACTTCCTGCCTGAAAAAGGAAGTGATAAAACGGGAGACGACAGTGATGGAAGCTTTCACAAGTGTCACGATTTGCAAATCTCCCTGCCTTTTCTCAGACAGCAACTTCCCATTTGATCCTGGAGGTTGGAATCTGGTCTCTGTTTCCATCCAGCAAGGCGACAGTTAACAAAAGCCTCTGAGCACTCTCTTAGGTGGAGCTTTTTAGCTGTCAGGCCCAGCTGTATAGCCCAGCCTCTGGCTCCAGGCTGTGTCTGAGTATTGGTGTTGTAGTGCTGGGGTATGCCGCACTAGTTTCAAGCCCTCCGTGTTCCTGTGGTTCTGTGTTCCTGTGTCCTGATTCCAAGTTCCTGGGATCCCGTGTTCCAGAGATTCTGCGTTTCTGTGACCCTAGCTTGTTGTTGCCTACCTGGTTCCTCGGCCTGTCTGATCTCGTTTCTGCCTTGTCCATGGTTTGAAGTCATGTTCCCTGTCTCCTGCATTGGTCACCTCGTGTCTCTGCCTCTCCCCCAATCTGCCATGCCTTCCTGCTGTTCCTGTGTCTGCTGACTCCAGTGCCACATCTGCTGATTGTGTCTGTGCCTCAGCTCCACTCTGTTGTGCCTCCCCGCTGTTTCTCTGTTGTCCTTACGGTCACTCCTGGTCAGAATCCGCTGCCTGCATCTCGTCCGATGGTTGCCATCCTTTCTGTTGTTCCCCCGTGGTTCTTATGCTCACGCCTGGTTCGAGTACACCATTCCACTGGTGTTCCTCTGGATTCAAGTACGCGTTCCTATCTCTGTGAGCCTGCTGTCCAGCCCATCAAGACACCTTTGTCCCGTTATAGGGAATCCATTGTTCCTGCAACTGTTATCCCAGTGTCTTGTTCTTGTTCCTCACGTCCCTGACCACGGCTGGACAGGTATGTGCTCTCCATTGTCCCAAGGATCCACTTTCCCTCTTCCATAGACATTTCAAGGATGGTCTTATATACCATGTATTTGCTTTTTTTCCTGAAATAAAGCCCTTGAAATGTTACAGGGCTACCTGCTGCCATAACATAGTTAAATAAGCTCTTGTGCTGCTGATAAGATACAGCAGGGAGTAAGATCACCATCCTGACCCTGGCAGCTAGAGCAGAGAGATATGACCGTCAGCCTAGGAAATCTTCTGTTAAAAAGCAGGAGATAAGAGCTAATTCTGAAAGAAAGCAAAATCAGTCATAAAAACCCAAAGCCGCCATCAAAACCCCTAGTATATGCTTTCTAACTCGTTCATATATAGACATACTGAAATGTCTATTTTTAAGAAGCTTTATAATTAAAGAAATTGCCTTTTAAGTAATATCGATTCATTTATATACGCTTATGAGAAAGCAAAATCAGAACAGTAATGTATTTGGTAATAGTCTTTATTTACCGTTACCTACCTGTTTAAAGCCAGTCCATGTCGTGGGAATACCCCTTGCAGTTGACAGTTGACCCTGGGCTCTTCCACATACTTGGACTCTAATGTTTGGAGGAGACAATGTTAACAAAAAATAAGGAAGCAGAATAGCACAGCAGCAGACACTGAGAATCTCACCCACACAGGAGTGCTCTCTAGCAATACTATACTAGTTGCACACCCAAAAAATGCTCTGCAAATTTATGCAAATGTTGTTAAATAAAACAACATTCAATTAAAAAATTGCATACAAAACCTGGTGTGGTTCATGATTAAGCATATCCCTGGTAAAATAATATTAAGAACAGATCATTGAAACCATGGGCAGTATTTATGAAGACTGTGTAAAGGTGCTTTCACACAGTGCAGTTTTGGTGCAGTTTAACTGCGTGCCAATTAAACTGCCTTTATTACCAGCAAGCTTCTCTAACTTACGGTATATAAACTGTTTGGCAAGTTAGTAATCAATTAGTGTGTTTGTAATCCACAAGACTTCAAACACAGTCATTGATTACTTACTTGAAACACCTTTCCAAACAACTTAGACAACTGAAAGAAGCTTTGCTGGTAATAAAGGCAGTTTAATTGGAGTGCAGTTAAAACTGCACCAAAACTGCACTGTGTGAAAGCAAGACTGTCCTTCAAGGGCGGAACTACTGCTGTAGCAGGCATAGCAACTGCTACAAGGCCTGGCATATCCTGCCCCAGAACGCCCGTGCCCTCTGTCCCCAGCGTTCTGAGGCAGTGACTGTGCGGTGTTGGCGGAGCAATGCGCTACACTTAGATAGTTTTCATAAATGAAACCCAATGTCCCTATAGCTATGACACCCAAGCTGCCCCAATAAAACATGTCTAACAAGTGTCTCTTAAATAGCGTCTGACCTCATCCCTAAAAAAAAGCTATCCTTACAGGTCTATTTTAGTAAAAGCAGTATATTTTCGTATAACTCTGCATTCTGAAATTGTATGAAAAAGTTGATAACTGGGCAGTCATTTTGTCAATAGAATCTGTCCCTACATACTGTTAGCACTGATTGAACAGTGTCATAGTATGCGGGGACACCACACTTCACATGACGAATAATAACCATTGGCAGTTTAGTCTTTTCAGGAGAATGGAATTTTGGAGTTTTGGGAATGGAATTTTGAGCTCCAGAAATGCTGTTTTCATGGGGATTACAAGTATTTACTGCACCTCCATGTCTAGAGAACTGACTGACCCTTTATAATTCACTTTCAGAAGTGAGATACTGTTTAATTATTGCCCACCTTCACATCTGGATGGGAAATGAAATATAGCCAGTTTCATTTAAAACTTTTATAAATATCATTTTGACATCCACTACCAAGGTGGTCACCAAAATTACATTTGACTATATTTTTCTGTGGAAAGTTTTGCATGAAATTTAATTAAAGGGGTTGTCCCACAAATAAGATGTATCACTTTTTCATAGCACAGGTAAAGTATGACTGTGGAGGAAGGGTAGGGGTTGACCACTTGGACCCCCACCAATCATGAGAATGAGGAGCACGATTCCTGTGTCTTGAGTGTATAGCAGGTCATGCATGTGCGTAGTCACTCCCTTTATTGCCAAAGATGGCTCAGTACAGCTTTAGGCTTAAAAGGGTTGTCTCACTACAATGATTGCTCTTTATATAAAGATCTTGCAAAAACAAGTCACTTTGCAATATGTGTCCATTAACCGTGTCCTAACTATTGCTAGATAACCTCTCTTGTATGGGCTGCATCAGCACCTTAGGTCGCTATAGCTACAGATCTGTTCAATCTCTCCTGATAGGCTGCCAGCGCTAGTTGCTATAGCTACAGACCTAGCTTCTACTGCAGCCTAGTAGAAGCCAGTAAACACGCCCCTGAATTCAAAATGAAACCAAGAAAACAGGACTAAGGTGAGATGAATCAATGTAGTGAGACAACCCCTTTAATCTGTTGTATCTGCAGTGAATCGTTGGGCAATGTGAACCCCGACCTGCACTTCATTCAGATGAGGGATTCATCTTCATGTTTACATGTTGGTGCAGATCCAAGATCCTGTGTAAAAGTGGTGCATGTTATTTGTGGGACAACCCCTTTAAATGTTTCCCTGCTGCATATACAATTCTGTTGTTAACTGTAATGTAATTTTCTCTTTATTTAACTGCTCTCTGAAAAACACTAGGAGAAGCGGCAAGCTTTAGAGCTTCACTTAAAATTGCAGTTTTTGTCCTCAGTACTGCAACAGGTGAGAACATTTCTATTTTCTCATGCCTTTCTGTTACCTATGCCTGCTTTCCATCAGCTTTGAACTGAAGTGCAGGCTGAGATTGTAATTTAGCCTCCGCTAGGGGGCAGAGCTTTGTCTAAATTCATTTATTCTTCAATCATCCTAAAACCTCACTTTTTGTATATTTATAGCATTTCAGTATCTATCCTCTTAGTCACGTCTATTTTTTTTTTCCTTTTGTGATATTTCTAAAAAGGTTTTGTTGATTTTCCCTTCCAAACAACAAAAAGACAAATTGTAAAGGACCCCTACTTGAAAATTAGGAGTCTATATCATCTTTATGAGTTTAATAGCTCCAAATACAGCCGAGCATTCCAACTACCTCTATTTTCAATATTGAGACTTTCCGGGGCCGTTTTCAAGATAGGTGCAGATCACACATTGATGGCATATCCTATCGATACCAATGTGTTTGGTGGGAATACCCCTTTGATGCAGCGTTACAGCATAGGGAAGCAGACAGAACAGGCGTAGCAATCAGAACAGGTGTAACGAACAATACAGAAAATAAACCATAGTGTTCCCTTATCTGGCTGGGTGGCCATTGTGCCCAATTAATTGCAAAGGCTCAGGTGTAGCTGCAACCTTTCCCAGGGTGCTGTGCTTTAAATTTTGGCCAGGCTGGTTTAAATTGAGAGATATAGATGTGTGTGTGTACAGTGTTTCACAAAAGTGAGTACACCTTTCACATTTCTATTAATATTGTATTGTAACTTTTCATGGGACAACACTGAAGATATGACACTTTGATACAGTGTGTAAAGAGGTGGAGGGTAAGACTGTCAGTGCTCCGGCCATCTGCCACACAATGCATCAAATTGGTCTGCATGGTTATAATTTTAGAAGAAAGCCTCGTCTAAAGATGATGCACAAGAAAGCCCACAAACAGTTTGTTTAAAACAAACAGACGAAGGACTACTGGATTACTGGAACCATGCCCTGTGGTCTGATGAGACCAAAATAAACTTGTTTGATTCAGATGTTGTCGAGCGTGTGTGGCGGCAACCAGGTGAGGAGTACAAAGACAAGTGTGTCTTGCCTACAGTCAAGCCTGATGGTGGAAGTGTCATGGTTTGGGACTGCCTGAGTGCTACCGGCTATGGGGAGCTGCAGTTCACTGAGGGAACTATGAATGCAAACATATACTGGGTACTTGATAATGACCCCAAACACACCTCCAAAAGAAAATGAGGGTAAAAGTGCTTGACTGGCCAAACATATCTCCAGAACTAAACCCTATTGAGCATCTATGGGGCATCCTTAAATAGAAGGTGGAGGAGCACAAGGTCTCTAACATCCATCTTTTCCAGGATGTCGTCATGAATGAGTGGAAGAGGATTCCAGTGGCTACAACCTGTGAAGCTCTAGTGAACTTCATGCCCAAGAGAGTTAAGGCAGTGCTGGAAAATAATGGTGGCCACACAAAATATTGACACTTTGGGCACCTTTAGTCCATTTTCATTTAGGGGTGTACTCATTTCTGTTTCCAGCGGATTAGACATTGATGGCTGTGTGTTGAGTTAATTTGAGGGCACACCAAATTTACACTGTTACACAAGCTGTACAGTGACTACTTACATTGTATCAAAGTGTCATATCTTCAGTGTTGTCCCATGAAAAGTTTTTATACAATATTTACAAAAATGTGAGGGGTGTACTCACTTATGTGAGATACATATCTAGGAAAGCTGGACAACAAAGTAGATTTGCCATATAAAGGTCTGGCCATGATGGCTTTTTGGGTTATTATACAACATTTTGGATAAATAGAAAGCACTGCATAACTATTGTCACTCATCTGTCCCATTTCTAGATATAACTGAATAAACATAACATGCGGGTTGCTAATATAATAATAATTACTTTTCTTTTTGTATTTATGTTCTTTTTTTTATTTATTTTACACATAGTGCCCTCATAACATATTAAAAGACCTTGAGAGGGGGGTTTAATGGTACTTTTTTTAAAAATTTGACACCGTTTTTCTTGGTAACCAGAGATGATATCACCAGTTACAGGGTAACTACAGTTCCCAAACACATACTTCAAAGTTAGTTAAGACCTAGCAGTTCCTGCAGTTCCCCAACAATCATATGATCGCAGTGACAAACAGAAAACCACACAGCTGTCTGCTACTCTTTGTACACAGTGCTCTATGAACACCTGGTATACAGCGATCAGGAAGACAGGAACAGTAATAAACCAACTCTTTCTTCCTTCTAGAGAGTTTGGGGGTCACTGATAGCTGCCGGCAGCTGCACAAGTTACATTCAAAAAGATGTCCAGCAGTCCGCAAGCAGTTAAAGGGATTCCACACCTTAGAAAACCCATTTTCATACACCCTATTATATTCTTAGCTCATAGAGGTGAGTTCTCTGTTCAGCAGCCTCATCTTTTGGGTGGTGAGTAAATACAAAGAGCATCTCTCCCTCTGGAGGACTTGTCCTGTCCCACATTACACAGACAGCCCATTGATTTGAATAGCCACTGTGTAATTTCATCTGCAGGGAAATTGCATACTTACTGCCAGATTTCCCCACAATTTACTACTAATCTCTAAGGGTCCCAGCAGGGGGATGTTTTGTGACCACTTTATTGTCAAAGGACCCTTTTAAAAAGTAGGGGTTGTCTAAAGTAGAGAACCCCTTAAAAATGTTCTGCTCTTAAACACCAAAATCCTTTCTGCTTGGCTTATTTTGGAAGAATATACATATGCAGCTCTTATATGGACTAGATTTGCTTAATTTCCAGCTTTATGAAGAACTCTAAGTAAACCTGAAAGAAGATTTACTGGATATGTCATTTATGGCCTGTGCTCAGATTGATTGTCAATGAATAATCCTCCAGACCCTTAGTCATCAACGCTAATGGCCAGCTGTAAGGAAAGGCCATCAAATGTTAAATCTTTGAAAACCTCTTGAGGAGACATCAGCAGTTTGGAAAGTATTAGGGTCACCTTTAACCCCTTAACGCACCCGGATGTACTGGTACATCCTGGCAGTACTAGCGGAGTGTGCAGCAAGCTCTGAGCCAGCTCTATATCTGGCAGGTGCTGACTGTTAATTACAGTCAGGACCTACTTCTGTTGGCCAAGATCGGAGATAGCGCAGGTCCAAATCATTTAATCCTTTAGATGCCATGATAAAACAACCACTGAAATAATGGGGCATAAAAATGAAAGATAATAATAATAAATGATTAGAAAATGGGGCCATAGTACATTGCCGCTCCCAATAACCCTCTCCGCTACGTGTTTGCCCGGTGTTTTTCACTGCTATGGCAGCAAAGGGGCTAATAAAAACCTCCAGGCTTGTACTGATTGTACTCTTAGGCAATGTGTAATGGGAGATCACTGAAATCACTGTATATTGCATTACACCAGTAAGTACTGCAGTATATAGCACAAACAATCGCCCCCCACCTCTTCCAGGGGAAATTAATATCCATGTTAATTGAAAAAATTAAATTAATGGGCGACACCTATGAATTAGCTGCAGTATTTTTTTGCCGTATATTGTGCCAAAAACCTGCTGGCACACTGTTCTTTCGATGGCAAGACACATTTTAATGTGCCTAGAATGCAGCAAAGTTTGATTCAAAGCTGCCATATAAAGTTTGGTGCTATATAATCTATGCACCATGCAACGTTTGGCGCATTACACTCTATGCACCATGCAAAATTTGGCACATTACACCCTATGCACCATACAACGTTTGCCGCATTACATTCTATGCACCATACAAAATTTGGCACATTACACCCTATGCACCATACAACGTTTGCCGCATTACATTCTATGCACCATACAAAGTTTGGCACATTACACCCTATGCACCATACAGAGTTTGGCGCATTACACTCTATGCACCATGCAAAGTTTGGCACATTTCACTCTATATGCCAAAATGTTTGCCGCATTATACTCTCATTCATACTTTCATTCATAGTCATACTTTCATTTATAGTCGTATTATACACTCCTCTATTTAGAACTGGTGTCAGTGCCAAAAAAATAGCTCATGCAAATTCATAGATGTCACCCAATGTTTTTAAAAATAGAAAAAAAACACTAAAAATAGAAAGAAAAAAACTTTCCCATTTATGATATTAAAAGGAAAAAAAGCAATAAAAAATTTACATAATTGATAAAAATCCATAGCTTGATCATCTCGCCTACCAGAAAAAAGAAAAGAAAGACGTATAGACTCTAAATTGGTACTGATAAAAAATAGACCTAGCCCCACAAAAATGAGCCATCACAAAGCTCTACTGAAGTAAAATAAAAAAGTTATTGGTCTCAGAAAATGGCCATGCGCAGATATTTTTATTTTATTTTTTTAAATTAGTAGAACATACCAAAAACTATATAAATTTGATATTCCCGGAATCATATTGACCTACAGAACAAAGAGAATTTAGTATTTATAGTGCTTAACACACTTCATAAAAACATTACTAAAAATAAATAATATTACATTTTGTCTCCAGTACTCCTTCCCCCCAAATTTAAAATTTTTTTGGGGCTCCCCAATACATTATAAAGTGCATTAAACTGTACCATTAAAAAAGATAACTCGTCCCGCAAAAAACAAAAAATAAAACCGTTATGGCTCTTAGAAGGCAAAGATGAAAAAATCAAAACCAAGGAGTTAATTCAAGCCCTTTTTACATATAGGTATGCATGTAGTTTTTTAAGCTTTTTTTTTTTTTTTTTTTTAAAGGATGCATGATGTGTTACAAACTGGTAATGTGTATTTCATCCAACATAACGGTGCTGCATGAAATTCTGCATGAATAATATGTGAATGCACTTGCATGGATTTGTTTTATATATTTGATTGGTAATGATATCTACAATGATGGTTTTAACTGGAGAGGAGATTTCCTTTCGTTCACATGGAAGCAGTTTTTGCTGCACAAAAAAGGTACAGGTCATAACAGATACTGAAAACAAAGGTTCACACACGTCTTCCATTTACAAATTTATGTTAGCTTTTAAGAAATAAATAACCAAGTCTAATGTTTTGCTTCAGGACTTTATGTAGTTTTAGGTCAAATTTATGCATAAATATAGTAAAATTTTAAGGGTTTGTTCTTAAGTTGAATTTTATAAGTTGGAACAGGTACATTTATTAAATGTAACTCCAGCAAAAATAGTTTTGGATAGTACATGGAAGAGTTTTTACATTTGTTTTGCTGTCTGTGTCCCTGTTTAGAAGATTTCCCCTCACTTTCTGTCTTTCATGTGTTGCTGTGGCATGCTGGCACTTGTAGTTCCACAGCTACTATCTGCTGTGGAACTTGAAACTACCAGCAAGTGCCAGCATGACACAGCAGCACATGTAAAACATGTACTATTCATCACTCATACAATTAGTACATGTGTGGTGTGGCATACTGGTACTTGTAGTCAGGCCCGAACTGGCAATCTGTCCTACCAGGCAGATTCCCAGTGGGCTCCCTGACATGGCCGCATAAGTAAAAATGAAGGCCCTGCTGAGCACTGTTGTTGACTCCATAGCCAGTATCAGAGTAATCTGTCTGCACTGTCCTGATACTGACTCAGCTGGTTCCTCGTTTGTGAAGGTCAGGTCACCACACAGTGCTAGCTGTATGACTCCTGTGGGCACTGCAGCCCCTGCAAGAGTCAATTGAGGGGCTTGTATGAATCATGTGGATACTGATGATCACCCCCCTCAGGAATCAAATGCCTCCTACAGAAGTCTGTGGCGATCATATAGGCCCTCCTCTACCCACTCAATATTACCTTTGCCATATAATGCACAACTGCGGAAGTAAAACACCTACATGCTTAGATAGCGTTGCTCTCTCTGTCACATCCATTTTTTGTTCTCTGCTTTTTAGGAACCATACTTTTTATTTTTAGGTGTACATAGACATGAGAAAGCTTTTTTTTGTAGGACAAAAAGTATTTTTTACTGATACAATTTACCATACCAAATATACTGGGAAAACCAAAATAAATTATTGTAGGGGGAAGTGGGAAAAAAATGCAATTGTGCTATTTTGCAGGTCAGTTCATTTCCAGTGACACCAAATAAAACGCAGTTTTCTTTATGTTTTATTAAAAATAACGAAATATATATAGTGGAAACCAGAAGTTTACATACACTATATAAAAAGATACATATGCATGATTTTCTCACTATCTGACATGAAATCAGAATAAACCTTACCCGTTTTAGGTCAATTAGGATTACCAAAAGTATTTATATTTGCTAAATGCCAAAATAATGAGAGAAAGATCATTTTTAAGGCATTTTTATTAATTTCTGCAAAGTCAAAAGTTCGTACTTTACTATGCCTTTAAACTATTTAGGACAGCCCATATGAGGATGTCATGTCTTTAGAAGGTTCTGAGTGGTTTATTGGTAACATCTGAGTTAATTAGAGACACGTGTGGATGTATTTTAAAGCACACCAGAAACACTTTGCTTCTGTGTGTAACATCATGGGAAAGTGTAATGAAATCGGCCAAGATATCAGGAAGAGAATTAAGGACTTTCAGAAGTCTGGATCATCCTTGGGTGCAATTTCCAGATACCTGAAGGTCCCTCGTTCCGCTGTACAAACAATTATACACAATTACAAAAAAGATGGAAATGTACAGCCATCATACCGCTCAGGAAGGAGACAGGTTCTGTGTCTCAGAGTTGAAAGTGCTTTGGTCCAACATATCCATATCAACCTAAGAAAAAAAAAAGCAAAAGACCTCATGAAGAAGCTAGCGGAAGCTGGAAAGATTGTGTCATTATCTACAGTGAAATGAGTACTGTATCAACATGGCTGAAAGGCCACTCTGCCAGGAAGAAGCCATCACTGCAAAAGAAACATACAAAAGCCAGATTAATGTTTGAAAATGAACATGGGAACACAGACCTACATTTTTTGAGGTATGTCCTGTGGTCTGACGAAACTAAAATTGAACTGTTGGACATAATTATCATCGTTACATTTGGAGGAAAAAGGGAGAAGCTTGGAAGCCTAAGAAGACTATCCCAACTCTGAAACACGGCGGTGGTTGCATCTTGTTGTGGGGTTGTTTTGCTGCAGGAGGGACTGGTGTACTTCACAAAATAGATGGCATCATGAGGAAAGAAGATTATGTGGCAAAATTGAAGCAACATCTCAAAACATCAGCAAAGACGTTAAAGGGGTTGTCTCACTACATTGATTCATCTTACCACAGTCCTGTTTTCTTGGTTTCAGTTTGAATTCAGGGGCGTGTTCACTGAGTTCTACTAGGCTGCAGTCTGTAGCTATAGCAAGCAGTGCTGGCAGCCTATCGGAAGAGATTGAACAGTAGCTATAACGACCTGACGAGCTGATGCAGCCCATACAAGAGGGGATATCTAGGAATAGGTAGGACACTGTTAATAGACACATATTACAAAGTGACTTGTTTTTGCAAGAAAAAAAGCAATCCTTATAGTGAGAAAACCCCTTTAAAGTTTGGGCAGAAATGGTTCTTCCAAGTGGACAATGACCCGAAGGTTACTGCTAAACTGGTTACAAAGTGGCTTGAGGATAACCAAGTCAATGTTTTGGAGTTGCCATCACAAAGCCCTGATCTCACTCCTATTGACCATTTATGGGCAAAGCTGAAAAGGCAGGTGCGAGCAAGGCGACCTACAAACATGGCTCAGTTACACCAGTTCTGTCAGGACGAATGAGCCAAAATTCCTACCAAGTATTGTGAGAAGCTTGTGGAAGGATATCCAAAACGTTTGACCCAAGTCAAATATTAATGAAATGTATGTAAACTTTTGACTTTGCAGAAAGTAATAAAAATGCTCTCTCTCATATTACTCTGGCATTTAGAAAATATAAATAATTTTGGTAATATAATGTTTCCCATACTCTGAACATCGTAGAAGAAAAAAAATTCCAAACGGGAAAATTGTGGGGGTTTTTGTCATTTCACATTACCAAACAATTGTAATAAAAAATGTTTAAAAAAGTCGTTATATACCAAAATGGTACCAATACCAATACTTCAGCCCAGAATAAAATGAACCCTCACTCAGGTCCTTTGATGGAAAAACCAAAACGTTATTGGTAGCTGACAATGGTGCTGCAGCACGAATTTAAGAAATAGAGAATGTATGTTTTTAAACGTACATATTTGATATCAACAGAATTGTACCGACCTGCAGAATACAGAGAACTCATTATTTATACTGAAGAGTAAACACCATAAAAACAACTGCAAAAATTACACAAGTTTGGTTTTTTCACATTCCACCTCACAATTTTTGGGGGATATATGGTATGGTCATTAAAAAGTTAATCTTGTCCCGCAAAAAGCGAGCACTCATATGTAGATGAAAGAATAAAAATGTTATGGCTTTTGAAAGGCAGGGAGCAAAAAAATATGCACCAAAAAATTATAACCAGCTGTCAGGTAGGGGTCACTGATGTTAACCGTACAGGATAAATAATGTTTGATTTTAATAGATCAGATATTTACAGGTGCAGCAATATCAATTATGTTTACCTATTTTTATTGTTTTGCATTGTAAAATAGGAAAAGGCGGGTGTTAACTCATTTTATATATATATACATATATATAATATATATATTTATATATATATATATATATATATATATATATATTTATATTTATTAATTTTTTATTTTTAAACCTGTAGTCCACCCAGGGTACTTAATCACTAGGGGTCGTAATCACTTGCACAATAATTTGCAATGCTAATATATTATAGACTAGCATACAATCATGGATTTCCTTCTTGAGTTATTGGTGTGTTTTACATATTTTAGGGAGTGGTGAATGTTGTAATAAAGTAAAACAAAATTTATCATAGCATGCATTGGGCAAAACTATTTTTCTGTGATATTGGGGTACAAGTTACTTTGTGGGCTGGCAGGGTTAGAACGCCAGGGCTGCTTTTTAGTCTCAGTCCGGCCCTGCTTGAAGTTCCACAAATACAAATTCCAGCATACCACACATGTACTAATTTTTATGGGTGCTATTTCAGTACAGTACTGTATTTTACATTGGAGGGGTAGGAGTAAGAACAGACCTGCGGTGCCGTGGCCGACGGCGCAAGACCAGAGTGGCGTGAGGTAGAACTGTTGTGCTGGCCTGAAGATAGAGGTTCCTAGTGCACGGCGAATGGGTGGGACTAAGGTAAAAAATAAGCTGCTGTGCTGTAGCAACTGTCAGTTGTAGTAAACTTGCAACGTTCCAGTGTTATTATGGGTGTAGTAGTAGTAAAGTTCTTCTTCAATACTAAAAGGTTCCTAGACTGCACTCCAGACAATGTTATATATAATCTAGTCTGAGACTTATGATAATATGTTTTGCATATAAACATTTTAGGCTTGGTTTACATCTGCATCAGAGGTGAAAACAAACATAAAAGGGCACCAACTACACCTGACGGACCATATTGATTACAATGGGTACGTCGGGTTTCCACCATGATGTCTACTGTTTGGACAGATAAAAGTTGTGCTATTTTTTTCTGAAATTCCCAATGGAACATGGGATGAGGGTTCCAAACTGAACCTCCGACGAATACGCCGTCTCTGATAACACGTCCTCTCTCTGTCTCAAACTAAACCTCACTAAAACTGAACTTATTATTTTTCCGCCATTTACTAACCAATCCCCATCTGCTATTTCTCTCTCAGTGTGGGGTACCACCATTAATCCTAGGCAGCAGGCCCGCTGTCTTGGGGTTATTCTAGACTCTGATCTGTCCTTCACCCCCTATATCCAATCCCTTGCCCGCTCTTGTCACCTGCACCTCCAGAACATCTCCAGAATCCGTCTCACTGTGGAAACAACTCAAACGCTCATGGTGGCTCTTATTCTTTCTCGTCTTGACTACTGTAAAACCCTGCTTATCGGTCTCCCTCTCTGTAAACTCTCCCCTCTTCAATCTGTCCTGAATTCAGCAGCCGGACTCATCTTTCTTTCCAGCCACTATACTGATGCCTCTACCTTGTGTCATTCACTGCACTGGCTGCTCATTCAGTGCAGGACACAATATAAACTCATCACACTCACCCATAAAGCTCTCCACAGCGTTGCAACCCCCTACATCTCCTCTCTCATCTCTGTCCAACACCCTACCCGGTCTCTTCGCTCTACTGCGGACATCAATCCACAATCGTCCGCACCTACCATGCCTGTCTTCAAGATTTCACACGTGCTGCACCCATTCTCTGGGACATCCTACCAAGTACCATCAGGCACAATCTTGACCTTCATAGTTTTAAGAGTGCCCTGATAATACATCTTCTTAAGCAGGCCTACCAAGATCCCTAATTGCTAACCCCCCACCTTCTATCACACACACTTCTGTCACTCCCTACACTAGGGCACCCACAGGCAATTATCTGTATATAGATGTACTGTCATTGTGGCAGGTTCACACAATGTTTATGTAAACCACCCCATATTTTTTAAACCAGGCTGGACCATTGTAAACTTAGCACTTTTCACCCTTCGTTTCCCCCAGGCACCATTTATAGATTGTAAGCTCTTGCGAGCAGGGCCCTCACACCTTGTGTCTCACCTGTAAGTAGCTTTTATTGTGTAATGTCTGTCTTTTGTCTGTAATTATGCCCTCTACATTGTAAAGCACTGCGGATTTTGTTGGCACTATGTAAATATTATTATTATTATTATTATAATACATGAACAAAGCTTTAAGAACCAGGCGTTTTTTTTCATCACATTCGTTTTTTCTTCCTCACCTTCCAAGAGCCATAACTTTTAATTTTTTCCATCTATAAAGATATATTAGGGCTTATTTTTTGCAGGACAAAATTTACTTTGCAATGGTTCCATTTACTTTACCATGTAATGTACTGGGAAACTCTCGAGCCAATTCTAAGTGGGGTGGAATGTGAAAACACCTCAATTGCTTAATTTTTGTGGGGGTTTAGTTTTAATTATGTTCTTTTGTTTAGCATAGATGACGTTATCTGTATTCTGTGGGTTGGGACGATTTTCATTGTAGACTTTCCATTATGTTTTAGTGCTCTAAAAAAATAATTCTCTATATTTTAAATTTGTGTTGCAGCACCATATTCTGCAATAAATAACTTTTTTGTTTTTTTCATCTATGGACCTGAGCGAGGACTGTTTTTTTGCAGGCGGAAGTGTCATTGTTATACTATTTTTGGCTAGATGCAACTTTTTGATCACTTTTTATTCCAAGTTTTTTGGGGCATGAATGGACAGTGTTTACAGTGACAGTGTGCAGTGTTTACCATTTACTGTAATGATGTTATATTTTAATAGATTGGAATTTTTACGGATGCAGTGATACTTTAAAAAAAAAAAAATGTATTTGTAAAATGGCTAATGGTGGGTGATTTTTTTTAACTTAGACATTTAGGGCGTTCGCTCTATTTTTTAACCAGTGTGGGAATCAGCTCAAACAGAGGCAGTCCTTCAACGGGCAATACTGCAGGGTTTATTGGCTTCAGTTTTATAAACAAGGAAAATAAACAGCAGGGCTTACTTCAGCCAAAAACAAACATAAATCCCAGTCCTTATTTGCAGTCACACTATCGTATGCCGGTCTCTGTAGTACATCCACGGTTATCCAGGCCCAGCTCTGGCTCTCACTACTGCTCACTCCACTGAGCAGCGTTTGACAGGACGGGAACCACACCACCCCCCCCCCCCGGACCTGAGCCTGCTGGCCTTATATAGGGCTGGTAAGCCCAGGACTGGATGTGGGAGCAACCCGTCCTACCCAACTCTACAGACTGCTCCATAAAGCCGACCCGGATCACGGCATTACTGCCATACTACACATACAAAACGTGTGTCAGTGGAAAATTGCCGCTGACCCCAAAAACAAAGGGGCTTTTTTTTCCCCCCCCCCGGTCTTAGGCGGATCGGGGACACTTTAACCCGGTCCGTCCCTACCCCCATTACTCCAGGAAAACACCCAAATCAGGAGCTTTCCCGGAAACGCCCGGCCATTTTTGTAATGCCCAAAGATGGGGGGCTTTAATGGAGGCGGTTTACAAAACCCCCCGTACGAAGCTTCGCATGTATGACTTTTAAACCCACCAAATCCGGGCCAATTACTGCTGGAAACAGGAAAAACCACTTTATAATGGTTTTACCTGATTTCAGAAAGTGTCGCTTTGCAGCTAAAAATTTTGTCAAATTCTATGCCCTGCGAGATCAGGTTAGATTTCAGGGCATTCTCCCACTACAAATGCACGCAAAAAAAAAGGGCGCTTGGGGGCCCAAAAAATCATACATGTAACCTTTAGCCCCCTAAGGCACTTGACCTTTGGGGGGGCAATTGCTTGAAAAAAATTTTTGGGGCCCAAAATTTTATAAAAAGCGTTGCCCAGAATTCTGGCTCCTTTTTCCCCAAAGAAAACCCAAAGCTTTTCGCCTCTTTTACCATGTTTTTTTAAACAGTTTTCGGGACGTTTTGCCCCTTTTTGTCCAACAAAAGGGGGGAGTGGCAGAAAAAGGGGCGTTTTTTTACGAGGAAAGGGGGTATGGGTTTAATTTTTTGCAAAAAACCAAAAAGGGCCCCCCCCGGATTTTTGCCCCGGCTTTTTCGGGTGTGAAAGAAAGGGCAATTTAAATTGTGGTCCCAGAGTTAAAACAAA
The DNA here is from genome assembly GCA_025379985.1 of Phyllomedusa bahiana. Taxonomy (NCBI): domain Eukaryota; kingdom Metazoa; phylum Chordata; class Amphibia; order Anura; family Hylidae; genus Phyllomedusa; species Phyllomedusa bahiana. The sequence goes on along the minus strand of JAODAL010008373.1, from coordinate 951 downwards.
GACATTTTAAAACCTGCGCCGTTTTTTAAACCCTTTTATGAAAAATTGGGGGCCCCATTATAAAACTGTCTGTTTAATTTACACTGTCAAAAAGTGGGAAAATATTTTTTTTTTTCTCCCCCAATGTCCCCTAAACCACACTCAGCCTAAATCCCCCGGGAAAATAAATTGTGGCAGATGAGATTGATGGAAAAAAATAAAATTATTAAAATAAAAATTAAAAAGGAAGTTTACTTTTTTAAAAAACCTCTTTTTTAAATGAGGTGCATGCAGGATTGGGGGTTTTCTATAGGGGCCTCTCTCCATTTACAATTTGGGGGTTACAACATGTTTTGTATGCTTTAAAAGCATTAGTGAGGTCATGCAGTGATTGGTGGTCTATAGGCGCCTCTTCAAGAAAGTGCAGTACAAACATGTCCTGAAATGTTTTATATTTTTTAGTGGGGGGCAGGGCCAGTGTTTGGTGGTCTATAGAAACCCCCTCTACGTACAGTGCTGGAAACCTCCCATGTCCTGTACTGCTTTAAGGTATTAGTGGGGTTTGCATGCATGATTGGCGGTCTTTAGCCCCTTCTACAGTACGGGCCCCGGTCCCTAAATGCCCTGTACTGCTCTTACATGTATTAGTGAGGTTCTTTGCAGTGATTGGGGGTCTATAGGCCTCCTACGTACGTGGGGTATTTACACTCCCCTTGTACTGCTTTTAAAAATTTGCATTACTGAGGAGCATGCGTGATTGGGGTCTATAGACCTTCTACAGTACTTTGGGGTTTTCCAATTTTCCGGTATTTGCTCTTAAAATGTATTAGTGGGGTTGCATGAAGTGATTGGCCAGTCTATAGGCCTTCTCAGTACAGTCCCACTATTTTTTGTCCTTGTACTGCCCCTTTCCTTGTAAAAAGTGAGGTGCATGCAATGATTGGTGTCTATACGCCCCCTTACATACAGTGC
>JAODAL010008372.1:0-118162 GCA_025379985.1 Phyllomedusa bahiana | reverse complement strand
GGAAGCACGACTGCCCCCATGGACAGAGGGTTTGCAACTCCGACTGCTCCGTAGAGAGAGGGTTTGCAACTCCGACTGCTCCGTAGAGAGAGGGTTTGCAACTCCGACTGCTCCGTAGACAGAGGGTTTGGAACCACGACTGCTCCATATAAAAGTTACCTGCACCGAATATTGTTGTTCACTTTAAGGGAAAACAAGAAATCCAGATGTAGGCTCTGCGGGGTTAATACCTGGGTGATTTCGCGTTTACATCTGCACATTAAGGGTTAATGCTCTGGATAACATGATGCAATAATTTATATTAATTTATTATTCTACGTATGGATTATATTGTAATAAATTATAATAATTACTCATGTGTCGCTTGCATGATTTATGGGGTAAGTGGATGGAAGGAGCGCTCAGTCCGGGCAGCCATATTCCCCTCCAGTAGCCGGCAGCGGTTTCTCTTGGTGATGGCGCCAAATTAGTGGGTCATTGGGTAACTTCTGCTCCTGTGATTACCGTCTCTGACAGTGAGAAGATCTGTGAGATGTCGAAAGAGGACGAGAGGAGTAGAAGAGCGATGCTCGTGTCGGCCAACCAGGAAAAGAATATCTGCAGTTTTTAGAGGACCATTGTCCACAGATGGAGTTATACATGTTACTCCACACTGGCCGGTAGTTTGCCCATACACTTAAAATAGTAGTTGAAAAATGTCCCCCTCTGTTACCTTCGGACTTCTTTCTCCCTTCCAGACTCCTCTGTCCCCTCCAAACCTGTTTGTCCTCTTCAGACCCCTCTGTCTCCTCCAGACCCATCCGTCCTCCTCTAGACTACTCTGTCCCTTTCAGACTCATCTGTCCCCTCCAGTCCCCTTTGTCCTCCTCCAAACCCCTGTCCTCCTCCAAACCCCTCTGTCCCCTCCAGACCCATCTATCCTCTCCAGTCCCCTTTGCCCTCCTCCAAACCCCTCTCTGCCCTCCAGTCTCCTCTGTTCACCACCAGACTCCTCTGTCCTCCACCAGACTCCTCTGTCCCCCACCAGACTCCTCTGTTCACCTCCAGCCTCCTCTGTTCACCTCCAGCCTCCTCTGTCCCCCTCCAGACTCCTCTGGTCCCCCCCCGCTCCTCCCGTCCTCCTCCAGACCCCTCTGTCCTTTCCCCCAGTCTCCTCTGTCCTCCTCCAACCCTCCTCTGTTCCCCCCCCAGACTCCTTGTTTTCCCACCAGGACTCCTCTGTTCCCACCAACTTCCTCTGTTCCCCACCAGACTCCTCTGTCCCCCTCCAGACTCCTCTGTCCCCCTCCATTCTCCTCTGTCCGCCTCCCGTCTCCTCTGTCCACCTCCAGCCTCCTCTGTCCTCCTCCAACCTCCTCTGTCCCCCACCATCCTCCTCTGTCCCCCACCAGCCTCCTCTGTTCCTCTCCAGCCTCCTCTGTCCCCCTCCAGACTCCTCTCCCTTCCAGACCCCTCTCTACCCTCCAGTCCCATCCAGACTCCTCTGTCCCCCTCCAGACTTCTCTCCCTCCTCCAGACTTCTCTCCCTCCTCCAGACTTCTCTCCTCCTCCAGACCCCTCCAGACCCCTCTGTCCTCTCCAGACTCCTCTGTCCTCCTCCAGACTCCTCTATCCTCCAGACTCCTCTGTTCCCCACCAGACTCCTCTGTCCCTCTCCAGAGCCGTCTGTTTTCTCCAGACTCCTCTGCTCCCATCCAGACTTCTCTCCCTTCCAGACTTCACTGCCTCCTCCAGACTACTGTGTCCTATTTTCCAGGAACCTGAAAAAGTGCTACTTCACACAAAATGAGTAGTATTTTAGCCAAATAATTTTTTTTGTTTACCACAGGGTTACGGCGCTAACTTCTACACTTGATCTGAGGATTTGTCTAAACCTACATTCTCTATATGTATTAATGCAGTGATTAGCAGTCTATAGCGTCTCCCTACAATGCAGTGCGGTACTACATGTCCTGTCCTGCTCTTAGATGTATTAGAGAGGTGCATGCTGTGAGTGGCGGTCTATAGCACCTCTCTACAGTACAGTGCGGTACTACATGTCCTGTACTGCTCTTACATGTATTAGTGAGGTGCATGCAGTGACTGGCAGTCTATAGCGCCTCTCTACAGTACAGTGCGGTACTACATGTCCTGTACTGCTCTTACATGTATTAGTGAGGTGCATGCAGTGATTGGTGGTCTATAGCGCCTCCCTACAGTACAGTGCGGTACTACATGTCCTGTACTGCTCTTACATGTATTAGTGAGGTGCATGCAGTGATTGGTGGTCTATAGCGCCTCCCTACAGTACAGTGTGGTACTACATGTCCTGTACTGCTCTTATATGTATTATTAAGATGAAGGCAGTGATTGGTGGTCTATAGCGCCTCTCTACAGTACCGTGCGCTACTACATGTCCTGTACTGCTCTTATATATATTAGTGAGGTGCATGCAGTGATTGGCGGTCTATAGCCTCTCTACAGTACAGTGCGGTACTAAAATGTCCTGTACTGGCTCTTACATTTTATTAGTGAGGTTGCATGCAGTGATTGGTGGTCTATAGCCCCCTCTCTACAGTCCCAGTGCAGTACTACATGTCCTGTGCTGCTCTTACATGTATTAGTGAGGTGCATGCAGTGATTGGGGTCTATAGCGCCTATCTACAGTACAGTGCTATACTACATGTCCTATACTTCTCTTACATCTATTAGTGAGGTGCAGGCAGTGATTGGAGGTCTATAGCACCTCTCTACAGTACAGTACAGTACTAAACGTCCTGTACTGCTCTTACATGTATTAGTGGAGATGCATCAGGGGATGGTGGTGTAAATAGCGCCTCTCTACATTTACAGTTGTGGTACACATGTCCTGGTACTGCTCTTACATGTATTAGGGGAGTGCATTGCAGTGATTGGTGGTCTTTTAGCGCCCTCTCTACAGTACAGTGCGGATACATACATGTCCTGTACTGCTCTTATATGTATTAGTGAGGTGCATCCCAGTGATTGGCGGTTCTATAGCGCCTCTCTACAGTACAGTGCGGTAAAAACATGTCCCTGTACTGCTCTTACATGTATTAGTGAGGTGCATGCAGTGATTGGTGGTCAAAAGGTCTCTCTACAGTACAGTGCGGTACTACATGTCCTGTATGCTCTTACTGTTTGTGGGGGTGCAGCAGTGATTGAGGGTCTATAGCGTCTTCTACAGTACAGACCCAACCAAACAAGTGTTTTATGCAAAAAAGGGGTCTGTTTGGAAAATAGCACAGCTATGCGTTTAAACTGAGCAAGACCACTTAAATTTTAACAAACTGCGCGTTTCCGTACTTTCATTCCTCAGGTTCTGTTATTCCTATCGTAGTAGAAAACCATGGCACCCCCAATTTGGTATTAAAAATATGGAGTATTTTATTTTTTCACAAAATAGAAAGTCGATCTGCTTACGGGAACATTCTGAAAAAGGTTTTACAGTGATACAATAATGCCATAACACTTAAAAAAATATCCATTATTTTGTAAATACCAGAATTGGTGGTGCCGTAGTTTTTACTATTTATTTTGAAAACTAGTAAATTTTTGACCTTCCACGAGCACCCCCCACATGGGTTTTTTTTTTAACCCTTTATCTTGCCATGTTATTCCATAGACAGTGCAATGTTAAATGGGTTCATGACCCGGATCACCATCAAGCAAAGATACATTCCCTTATTTTGTTTCAAAATCTTTTTATATCCTATATTCATTTCTTCCGTTTAACTTTCCCAAATATAATGTGTTGTTACATTTAGATTATAAAATATCTATAATTTAAGATCATTATTAAATGTAATTATACAATTCGGCCACAAGGGGGCCTCACAAGTCTCTTTTCTACTTCCACAACATTCAAACCCCAATAACTCCAGGCTATAGTTTTTATTGCCATTTTTTTCCCTTTAAATTTTTACAAGCTTGTATTTTTGGGTTTTTTCTGATAGTTGATGTTTCTCACATCCCCATTTTGGTTGTCAAGGTTTGGGTCCAAAACCCCTTTTGGGCAGACTTGATTTTCCCCCACTTTTTTTTGAAAGGAAAGATCATTTGGGGTTTTTTTTCCCCTTTTTTATAAGTTGTTGTATTTTCTTGGGTGTTTTTTTTTTCCCCTTTTTCTCCCGGGGATGATGCAATTCTTACGGATCCGGCATAACTGACCATATGGCATAACTCGCTTTCCACTTATAGTAGTGGGAGCTTTGGAAATCTAAAAAGCCATCTAAAAAGTTTTTGTAATATATCTGTTATCTTCTTTTTGAATTATTAGTTCTAAATAATCTATTTCCTGTTCACTAATTGTTATAGAGAAATTGTTCCTCCAGTTGTTTGTATTCCATTCAGCTGCAAATTATTTTGCCCTTTTTACCGGGCCCACCCCAAATTTTTGAAAAGGTCATAAATATTTTTATTATAAATATTTATCTTATTCCAATATTTACTTTTATAAATATGAACATTTTCAAAGGAGCCCATAAAAATTTTGCCTGGGGGAGGACACGGCGACCCTCCGTCCCCCTCTTTTGCCTACGAGTTCTTACAGTTAGGTCCATTTTTATTTGGAGCTGACACAAAAAATTTTTTTTTTTTGTACCTTTTTTTTGAAACTTTCAGGTTCTGTTTTTAATGGACATGGACATAAAGTCCCGATTTTTCGGGTATCCCATGAAATTGGATTTAAGGATTTTGGTTTTTCCCCTTTTGTAAATGACCGCCCTGTTTTTAAAGGACCAAAAGTCTCGGACAAAAGAAATATTGAAAAAAAAATTTAATTTTTAATAATTTGGTTGAAATCATGGACATCACCAGACCCGGGGTTTCCCCCTTGTTGGCAATAACGGCCTGAACCCTGACCTCCTGGACGACCGACGCTGGGGTTTCCCCCTTATTGGCAAAGACGGCCCAAGCCCTATTCATGGACTCACCAACGCTGGTTTCCCCCCTTTGGCAAAATCGGCTGAAGCCCGAACCCCCTTGACACACCAACGCTGGGTTTTTCCCCCTTGTTGGCAATAACTCCTGAAGCCCCAACCTCCTTGCATCACCAACGCTGGGTTTTTTTCCTTGTTGGTAAAAACGGCCTGAGGCCCTGACTTCATGGACATCACCAGAGGGGGTTTTTCCCCCTTTTTTTGGGAAAATGAGGGCCTGAAGCCTTGACCCCCAAGGAATCCCCAGCGGGGGGTCTCCTCTTTGTTGCTAATAAAGGGGCCGGGAAGCCTTGCCCTCCTACTCACCAACGGGGGTTTCCTCCTTGTTGGCAATAAACAGCCAAAAAGCCTTGCCCTTTCCGGGACATCCCCAGACGCGGGGTTTTCCCTCCTTTTTTGGGCAATACGGCCGGGAACCCTCAAACCCTCATGGACATCCCCAACCCCGCTTTCCCCCTTTGTGTCCAGGGGTTTTCGGGGGTTTGGCTCAGGGTTTGTCTTTTGGGTGCTCATTGGTTTGTAGGTCTCGTTGTGTCCTGTAGGTGCTTTTTGGAAGGTCAGGGGTCCCGTCTTTTTGGGGAGGGTATTTACACCGGGGTGGCGGGGCCTTTTGGGATTAAAAAACCCCTTTTAATGGGGGTTGCCAGCAGAAATATGCTGTTGAGCAGTTTTTTTTTTGGGAGCCCGGGGGTGGGGTTTTTTTTTATGGAGCGGCCCAAGATTTGGGGTTTTGGGAAAGGGCCGCTTCCAATATCCACCCGGGTTTTTACCAGCCCAGAAAAAGGCAGCGGTGCAGGTCTTTCAGGGGGTGTGTTTTCGGGACCCTTAACAACCAGAAGCTGTGTGCGCCGAACTTTAGGCTTTTGTAGGCCTGGGGTTCCAAAGGAACTACAATGGGTGGACTCTGCATTTTGTTTTCGACCTCTTTTGCCTGACAAAAAGGTCTTATTATTTTGCCTGGTGCATTAAAAGCTAAAGGGAAAAGGGGGGGTTTTTTTTGGGCGCCCACTGATAAAACAAAAAAAAAAAATTCTTAAATTTTTTATGTTTGGACTACTTTTTTCTCGTGCCTGCCTTTGGGGCGGGACCCTTAAAAATTGGTGTCTCAATGCGGGCAACCATCCCGGGAGCACAACTGAATGCCCCTGGGCCCAAAGGGCCCAGCTGCAGTTTTTAAAAAATTTCAGACGGGACAGCATGGGGGAGCTCTTTAAGCCGGCCGGGCCCATCAGCGCCCAGCAGCAAGCCCCATGGGGGGACTGTGCGAGTAAACAAGGGCCCCAATAAACTCCGGGTTTTCACCCAGATGGCGGTGCTGGCTGATTTTCCGTCCGACCCGGGAGAATGGTGGAAACCCCAAAATTGACCGGAAAAGGCCGAAACCCCGCGGGGGGTCCGTAAGGGAGGCCTCCAAAAAAATAAAACCCCACAGGACGATGGCCAGGCCTTTTCCTGAGGGGTTTTTTGCCGGGGGGTTTGGGGGACCGGGGAGGGAAATACCCCCAGAGCAGTGGCCGAAGGGTCCTAGCCCCTTCCCTCACAGGCGAACCACAAAAAGGCCTATTAGAATTTTACCCGGCAAAAATGCCAAGGATACAGTAAATTTAAAAGGGCTGAATTTGGCACGATTTGGGAGTGCTTTTTGGCATCGGGGGGCACAAAGGGGTTTCCCATATGGGGGGGGTTTTACATTAAGGATAAGCCGCCCCGGCCCCCCAGTTTTTTTGACCTTTTCCCCCTGGCCCAAAAAAGTGGTTACAATCCAGAAACTGCCCCCTGCACAAATATCGAGGGGGTTGTGATGGACCGCTTTATAAAATGCACTCCCTAAGTCCGAACAAATTGCGGGGGGGGCCCGGGGGGATCCCCAGAATCGGATGACCTTGTGGGACTGGTGGAGAGAAAATGTGACTGGGGAACACTCTCTGAAGGGATTTTCAGGGGGATGGGGGGCACTTTAAACGGGGTGGGGGATTTTGTGGGGCGGGAAACTCAAAAAAGGGGCCCCGTTCCCCCTATGGAGGGACGTCCCCCGGCCAAGGGGGGGTTTCCGGGAACCCCGGCCCCAAGGGGTCCGGGCCTGAAAACCTTTTTTTTGGAAAATTTTCAGGCCCCCGGGTCACTTTTGCACCCAGTGTCCAGGGGGTCACAAACCAAGGGAGTGCGGTATGGGTTCGGCCCCGGTTCATGGTTTGCGCACCCGGGTTTTGCAGCCCCTTTACCCAGCCCGGGGAAAGGGGCCCCACAGGTGTCCCAAAATGATGGAAAATGGCCAAAAGGGGTCGGGTTCCGGGACTCAGGGAGGTTTGGTACCCCTTGGAAAGGGGCCACACCCCCCCATGTGCTACCCCCCTTGGGAAGGGGTTTTTGGGCCCTTTAATGGGGAAATCCACGGGGGACCACGAAGTATTCCCCCCAGGGCCCAGGTGCCCCTGGCACAGACGGGAAACTACTTTTGTCCCCCCCCCCGGGGTGGGGGGGTGGGTGGACAACCCTAATGCATGATGTCATTTTTGGGCGCGTTTTTTCCCTTTTTTGGGGGGATCTTTGGGCGAAAGCTACTTTCACCTTCCCCCCCAAGAGTGCCAAGAGGTGACAGGGTTGGGGGTACAGAAGTCCCCATATTTTCCCCTTTCCCAGTTTTTGGGGGGGATGAAGAGGGGGACCCAAACCCCCCCCAAAACCCAATGTCCCTGTTTCTAGAATATCCCCCGGGGGAAAAATTTTGGGGGAACTGCCCAGCTCAGGGATCAAACCCCTAAAAGGCCCCCACTAGAGAGTTTAACCGTTTTTAAATGGGTTTTCCCCAGGGCCAAAGGGGCAGAGGGACGGTACCCCCCCTTTTTGGGCAATAAAGGGTTTGAGCTCTTGTACCGGGTTGCCAAGGTGGGGGTTTGAATTCTTTGGGAGCAGTTAGGGTTACTCGTCCCTATAGGCGCGGTGTTAGCCCTTTTGCTCATTTCTCGGTGTTGGTGGGGGCCACCTTTGGGGACAGGGGAAACCCCGGGAAGGGGTTTCTTACAAAATTTTAAACTGGCCAGGGTGTTTTAGGGAATCGGGGATTTTTTTTTCGTCCTGTCCCTTTTGTGCCAGGTTCCCTTTTCCGGTTTTGCACTTTTCCGTAGCCCCTTTGGGGTAACCGTTCCCCAAAATTAAAAGTGCCGTTTGAACGGATTCCCATGGGCCCCTTGGGGGGCCCCCTGGTGAAGTCAGGGGGATCATTTTACTTTCTGGGGTTCGCCCTATCGACCCGATCCCCAGAACCCAAGTCCCCCTTTAAAGAAAAACCTCGCCCAAAATCCATTCCCCGAGAGCTATTCTTCATTTTTTCTAGAGTGGGTTGCCAAAGGGAAAGATCCTACAGCCCAAGGGGGACCCCCATTTATTCTGGGGTTTGTTGAAGGGGGGGCAAGATCCTGGGGTTTTAAACCCCTTTGGGGCACCTCCTATATCCCCCCAAAAACCCGGGACGGATTGGGGGGGAGGTTTTAAAAAAAAACCTTTAAAAAAGCTATGTTGAGGAAGGTAGTAGAAAGGGATTTTAAAACCCAGGGGGACCGCGTCCTTGCCCCGGGGTGCCAACGGTGGGGGGAAAGCAAATTTTTTTGGGAAGGTTTGGGCGGGGACCGTATGAGGGGGTTTGGAAAAAAAGTAGGTAATTTTAAATTCCCGGTACACCAACCCGGAAAGAGGAAGGCCCTGCGATTAAACCCATTTTAAATTCTGCAAAAAACCCTTTGGGAAGGATAGGGGACCTCCCCGCCCCCCTTTTTTGGGTTTTGGACCCCACCCAGAGGCTAAGGTTAAAAGGGTTTAAAAATTGCTGAAAACCCCTGCCCCCATCACAGAACTGAATGTAAGGAAATGCGGGAAAACGGAAAAAAGGATCTTTTTTCTGATTTTACCGGGCCCCTTGTAAAAGGTTTTTGGGGCGAGACCCCTTACTAAACCCCAAAAATGTTGGGTAAATGTAAAGGGCCCAAAGGATCCCTGAAGCCCGACGGGAAAATTTGGGGAAACCCAGGAGGTAAAAAAGGAGGGTACACTTGGGGGTAAAGGGGTTCCAAAGGGGTGGGGGGTGGGACCCCCGATAGTTTTTGGGTAAAAAACCAAAGGGAAGAATGGAGTTTTTTTGTAATGATTACCGGAACCCCAACAAAATCTCCAATTTTTAAATGCTACCCCTTGCCTGGGGTAGATAAAACTATTTTGGAGGGGTTTAGCCCGGCCCAGGAAACATCAAAAAATTGGGACCTCAAAAGGGGAAACGGGGAAAATTCCCCTTGTCCGGGGAAAAAGCCCGGCCTTCTCCACCCCCCCAAAGGGTCGTACCAAAAAGCCCGCTGCCCTTTGGGTTTTACGGGACCCCAAAACCCCTTTCCCCAAAGGGCCCAGGGAAATCTTTTTTTTTAATTTGTCCCCCCCGGGAAGTTTTCCCCAAGGGGGCCCTCCCTGGATGACATATTTTCTATAGCCAGATGGAGAGTCTTTCTGCAAAAAGGGTTTCCAAGCAGTCCTTGATGCTTTTAAAGGAGGGGGGGTTTACGGAAAAACCCCAGCAAGTGCCCGGGGGAAATTTGGGGGGAAGCAAGTTCCCTTTGGGGTATATATTTTGGGAGGGGCGAGATCAAGCCAAAAATTAAACAAGGTAAAAGGCAACCGGGAACGGGGCCACGTTCTTCAAAAAAAAGGCAGTTGAGGGCATTCCTAGGGATCTTTGGGCTATTAAGGAGTTTTCGTCCCAAACTTTGCGAAATTTGGAAAGTCCCCCCGGGGGACTGACCTTACTAAAAGGCCCCAAAATAAAGCCAGGGTAAATTTTGGGTCCCCAAAAATTTTGAGCGGGCTTTTCAAGAGCTAAAGTTAGCCCTGTGTAAGCGGGCCGTGCTTGGAGCCCCAGACTTTGCTTTGGAATTCACGTCCAGGAAACCCATGCATCAATGTGGGGCCGGGGGGTGTAATTTTCCCAAGAGATTAATGGGGGAAAAAACCCATAGTTTACCTCAGCCGAAAAATTTTCCTCCTTTTGAGAAGAAATTTTTCCTAATTTGAAAAGGAAAGTCCCAGCGATCAAGTGGGCCTTAACCCCCCTGCGATACTTTCTTGTTTGGGGAAAAAAAGTTCAAATTGGGATCGGATCCCTGCTCCCTTTAAGTGGATGCAAAAAGGAAAGGGAAAAATTTCCCGGGTAACTCGGGGGTTTTAGCCTTTGCAGGATTTTGGTTCTCGTGGGGAAAAAGGCCAGGGGGGAAAAAGCATGGGGAAAAGCAGAATGCCCTCTGAGGGTTTCATTTAAAGATGGCAAAAAGGTTTCCCAAACCCTCGGCTTTGGACAGGGGGGGGGGGGGGGAGGGGGGTTTTGTAGGAAGGTCAATGGGACCCCGGCATAAAACGGGAGGTATTTATCACCGAGGTGGCTGGCCTTTGGGGATAAAAAAAACCCTTTAATGGTTTTTTTCCCAGCAATATGCTGGGCGATCGTTTTTTTTTGTTGTGTCGGGTCGGGTTTTTTATGGAGCGGCCTGAAAATTCTGGGTGGGAAAGGCCGCTCCCAAAACTCCAGCCAGGTCTTACCCGGCCCGATAAAAGGGAGCTGGGGCAGGTCAGCAGGAGGTGTGCTTCGGACCCGAAAAACAGAAGCTTTTTTGTGCTGCCGAAAATGTGAGGGTGTGTAGGCCTGAGGTCCTGAAATTTCAATTTGGGGAAAAACTTTTCATTTATGTTTAAAACGTTCTTTGCCTGAAAAAAAGGTCTTTTTATTTTGCCCCCTGGTGCATCCAAAGAGAAAAAGAAGCTGTTTTGTTGGCCCACTGGGTTAACTTTTAAAAAAATCCTTGATTTTTTATGATTGACTACTTGCTCTCCCTTTCCTGGGCTTTGTGCTGAACCCCCTTTCGTGCTCATTTGGTTTTTCTGTAGTTGCTCACTCTGTTGTAGTGCCATTGTGTCCCCTGGGTCTCATTGTGTCCCCCCGGGTGGGTCAATTGGGTCCGGGGTGGGGTCATTTGTTCCGTGGGTTTCTCCTGTGTTCCCTGGGGGCCCCCATGTGTTGTGGGTTTTCCATGTGTCCCTGGGTGCTTCCCCTGTTTTCCGTGGTGCTCCATTTTTTTTTCCGTGGTTTTTTTCCTTTTGTTCCCCTTTGGGGGCTCCCTGTTGGGCCCCTGGGTGCTCCAATGGTTTGTTTGGGGGCCCCCATGTGTCTGTGGTGCCTTTTTGTCCGTGGGTGCTCATTGTGTCCGTGGGTTTCCATGGGGTCCTTGGGGGCTCCATGTGTCCCTGGGGGTCCCTGTGTCCCTTTTGGGGGGCCCCCTGTGTCTGTTTGGGGGCGCCTGTGTCTGTGGGTGCTCCATGTGTCCGTGGGTGCTCATTGTGTCCGTGGGTGCTCATAGTGTCTGTGGGTGCTCATAGTGTCTGTGGGTGCTCATTGTGTCATCAGTACTGTGTGAGATGTCTGTAAGACCTGCCGGCCCGTTCGCTGGTCACTCACTGTGTATCTGCTCAGTTGTCCCATAGCCACAAGGTCCCTGGATACGGTTATTACACACCAGGCGGCAGAGATCACGTCCCCTCTGAGCAGATGGTCGGTCTGCTTCTGATGCTGTGTGCAATTTATTATAATATGAATTGTTACGTAAAGTGAATGTGAAACCCTAGAACCATTTTTTTGTCCTGTCTAATCTAAACACATCCAAAATTATAGGCTGCATAAAGCTCCATTCCCTGATACCCGGCACCTAATCTATTGCATAATCAGTTACATGATATAATTCTTTCTGCCTGCGGCCACCACTAGGGGGAGCTCAGTGCATACGTCGATCACATTAAAGTCAATTATAAGTCTGTATGCGGTGAGGGTGCTTAGTGGTGGCTGCAGACAGACATATGGTCATTATGTATCTCTGTCTGTCCGGGGGATTTGGAGCTCTGTATCAGCAAAACTATGCGCATTATGAAATTCTTCAGCCCTGAATGTTGACCCTGACACCAACATTGTGTTAAAAGGAAATTTACTTAGATACAAACGTACAAATCTTTTATCTGAAATGGCTGCAGGGGAATTTGTATCACATGATCACACCTGGACATGACTGTAGATGGGGGGGTCACTTACATATAAGGAATATATACTATAATAACAGCACAGGTAGTAAAGTCCATGGATAGAGTATGCCATCGAAGTCTGATAAGGGCCGGTCCCACCTCTGTGACCCGCTCCTATCCCAGGAATAGGCCCCCAACAGTACCCATTAAAGGGGTGTTCCCACAAAGCAAAGTGTACTGACTGCACAGGTCATCTCTCAGATAGCTACAAGATGACAGTGCATGACAGGAGGAGAGTGGTGTCTGCAGCTCCCCATTCACCTCTATGGGAGTTCCCAGTACAGGGGAGCGCTGTGTTCTCCATTCTGTTCTATGGGAGTTCCCAGTACAAGGGAGCGCTGTGTTCTCTCTATTCTCCTCTATGGGAGTTCCCAGTACAGACGAGCGCTGTGTTCTCCATTCTGTTCTATGGGAGTTCCCAGTACAGGGGAGCACTGTGTTCTATCCATTCTGGTCTATAGGAGTTCCCAGTACAGGGGAGTGCTGTGTTCTCCATTCACCTCTATGGTAGTAACCATTACAGGGGAGCGCTGTGTTCTCCATTCTGTTCTATGGGAGTTCCCAGTACAGGGGAGCACTGTGTTCTCCATTCTCCTCTATGGGAGTTCCAGTACAGGGACTCTGTTTTCTAAACCCCTCTATGGGATTCCCGCGGAGAGCACTGTTTCCCTTTCTGTTCTTGGGAGTTCCCAGTACGGGGGAGCGCTGGGGTTCCCCAATTCTTTTCTATGGGGTTCCCAGTACAGGGGAGTGGTGTGTTTCACCATTTCCTCATTGGAGTTCCGTACGGGGGTTTTTTTTCCATTTCCTCTTGGGAGTTCCAGTACAGGAGACACTTGTTCTCCATTCTGTTCTATGGGCCCCCGACGGGGACGCTGTTTCTACTTCTGTTCTAGGGAGTTCCCAGAAACAGGGGGGAGCGTGTGTTCTCCATTCTCCTCTAGGGAATTTCCCCATACAGGGCGCGTGTTCCCCCATTCTTTTTTATGGGATTTTCCCAGTACAGGGATCGCTGTGTTCCCTTTGCTCTAGGGAGTTCCCAGTACAGGGGTGTGTGTTCTCCATTCTGTTCTAGGGAAAATTCCCCAGTCAAGGGAGCGCTGTGTTCTCCATTCTGTTTTTGGGAATTTCCCCCTTACAGGGGGGCGCTGTGTTTCCCCATTTGTTTTTAGCAAGTTCCCCCGAAAGGGGAGCCTGTGTTCTCCTTTCCTCTTGGGGTTCCCAGTACGGGGAGACATGTTCTCCATTCTGTTTAGGGGAGCTCAGAAAGGGGGAGCCTGTATTCTCCAATTGTTTTTTGGGAGCCCCAGTACGGGGGAGGCTTGTTTCTCCTTTTCCCCTTATGGGGCCCCCGGTACAGGGGAGCGCTGTGTTCTCCATTCTGTTTTATGGGAGCTCCAGCTACAGGGGAGCGTTGTGTTCTCCATTCTGTTCTATGGGAGCTTGCCGAAATTGTCAGGGTTGTCCACTAAAAGAAAATTACATAAAATTGGGGATAGGGTGGGCAACCCTCTCCCCCCTTAAAAAAAAATACACCACCACCTGTTCTCCGCTGCTGCTCCAGAGCTTCGTGGTGATCCGCTCCTCTTCACTCCCAGGTTCTTCCCTTACAATGAAGCGCAATCCTGTGCTCTGAAATCAGTAGAAGCGGATTGCTGGAGAGCTCTGGGGGAAAAGCTAGGCAAGTATCAATATTTTTTTTTGTCCTTCCTGACCCCAATTTCATGGAATATTTTTTTTTTCAGTTGACAACCTCCTTAAAGGGATGCTCTACTTTGGACAAACCCTAGGTACTTTAAAAACAATTTGATCTCAAACATTTGGATGCAGAAGCGTAACTTCAAGCTCTTGGGTCCTAGTGCAAAAAGTGAAATGGGGTCCCCCAGTTTCCATGCGTCATTTACAATATTAGTGTCTTCTTATGTGGCAGAAGGGCTTTTGGACCTCCTCAACCTGCAGGACCCAGTAGCGACTGCTAACACTGCACCCCCTGTAGCTACGCCCCTGTTTGGATGTGTATTGCTCGTGGATCCTGGCCAAAAAAAACCTCCACTAGTAATCTAATGATTGCACCAACAGTAGGCAGGTTTTGCACTTTTCAACAACTTTGAGGAGGATGAAGTATTCCGGGGTCATACCACCAAAAAATCCCCGGCGTATGGATATGGACATAGAGAAATTGATCTCTGAGGTGCTCATGCCGGGGTCAGTAAGGACTTTGAAGAACAACAGTAATGCAACTAGTGTGAAAGTAGAACCCAACAAGATTTCTAATGAAATGGACTGGAAAAACCAAAGAACGGAGAGTTTGATCAAATTCCCCCCCCACTAACGGTAGTGGAGTCCATGTAGACACAGTTCCTCACGAAAAAAAAAGCACTAGAAGGACCTTAATAGAGACCTTATAGTTAGAAAATGAAACTTTATTAGGTTATACTAAGACACACCACTACGTCTACCCTTGCAAAATGATAAAAAGGAATTATTTGCTAATCTACGCTAGAAATCAGAATCTAAGCTGTCCCGATAAGTGCGACTCAAACTGAGCATGACCCTGTAGGCGACATTATCCTGGTTAGGTCCCTGAGTACAGGCATAGCCAACATATACTCTACTTTATTATGGGGGGTTGACATCTGCATAGCTTCAGCTATCCACGGTCCTGGTTCAGGCTGTGGTATGTTCTAACAGCTTCAGGCTCCACGTTCCTGTATCAGCGCTAGTTACATAATTCCACAGCTTCAGCCTACCATTTCATGTTCAGCGTCTGTGGTTGGTTTTCACATGCTTTATAATGCTTTCATTTCTGTTGCAGGCTGTGGGCGGCAGCTACAGCCTTCACACTTTCGCTGTTAGTCTGTGGGAGTTCTGACAGCGTCAGGCTCCCACTTAAAATTCTGGCTGTGGGCGGCTCTACAGCTTCAGACTCACACTTTCTATTCCAGCTGTGAGTGGTTCTACAGCTTTAGAGTGACACTCCCTGTTTAGGCTGTGGGTGGTTCTACAGTTTCATCTTCCCACTTCCTGTTCTGGTTGAGGGATACTCTACAACTTCAGACTCAGACTTCCTGTTCTAGCTGTGGGCAGTTTTACAGCTTTAGAAATACTTTCTGTGACAGGCTAAATGCTTTTTCCTACAGCTTCATGCACCACTTCTGTTCAGGGTTGTGGGTGTTCTTACAGCAGTGATTGACATTTCAGCTGTTTTTCCTAGCTCATCCTTTCACAGTGACATCAGTGCTGGAAGTTTTTTAAACTATATATAGTGCACAAGT
Organism: Phyllomedusa bahiana; assembly: GCA_025379985.1. Classification (NCBI taxonomy): domain Eukaryota; kingdom Metazoa; phylum Chordata; class Amphibia; order Anura; family Hylidae; genus Phyllomedusa; species Phyllomedusa bahiana. Next base: position 102,846 of record JAODAL010008372.1, on the reverse strand, counting down.
CTACAGATATTACAAGTGGTTAAACATAGCTATGTCAGTAAGTAATGTCAAACAGCTTTTTTCTATTTCAAGATAAAAAACATAGCAGGGAGCAATATCACCATCCCGAGTTCTGCTGCAAGTCTGGTGAAGAGCATAGAGATGTGTTCGGTAATCCCAGGGACACTCTGATGTACACAAGGTCAGAGATAAGAACTGCTCCTGGACCGTCTGAAGAGAATACAATCACAATAGCAATATCATTGGTAATAAGGCTTTATGTATACCTTTGCAGAACATGTTTAAAGCCATCAGTGAGGCGCTTGCCCTTTAATTGTGCATCTGTTCACTGAATATCCAGCCAACGGTGCTGGTTGACGTATGAAGCAGATCTTTATCAATGCACAGGGGATGTTGCAGTTTTGTGATGTCTATTATATACTTTTGACTTATTGAACACTAATGGAGTCAGTTGCGTGCTACAATACACTTAGAATCTTATCGAAGGTATATACTAGCAATTTACAATGTATCTTAGCTTATACATTTATGCCTGTACCCAGGGACCTAACAGGATATACGCAAAAGGGACTGGCTCCAGTTTGGGGTCGCCCTTTTCAAGGCGGTTACTCTGATTTAAGTGATCTCTACAGAGCAGGAGGTGTCAGTCTATAGTGAATGGTGGATCCTGTGTTATCTATATATAGGTGTTATCTGTCAGTGTAATCCTGCCTGTGATGACGAGGATACTGCAGGGAAGTGTGCTCTCTTACAGAACAGGAGGTGTCCTTCTAAAGTGAATGTTTGGACTCCTGTGGTTACTCTAAGTATATAGGTGTTTCACCTTGTCAGTTGTAATCCTGCCTTTGAGAGGATACTGTTCAGAGTAATAAGATCACATACAGAACAAGGTGTCAGACTAATATTGAGATGGTTGAAATCCTGTTTTATCTATATATAGTGTGTTATCTTCAGTTGTAATCCTGTCTGTGATGAGTGATACTTTGGGAAGTGATCTCACAGAACAGTAGGGTCAATCTATAGTGAATGGTTGATCCTGTGTTTATCTATATATAGGTTACGCTGTCAGTGTAATCTAGTCATGGTGAATGAGGAGCAACTCGCGGCGGAAGTGATCCTCTACAGAACAGAGGTGTCATTCTTATAGTTGACTGGTGGACTCCTAATGTTATCTATAGTAATGTTATTTACCTGTCAGTTAATCTGTCTGTGATGAGGGAGACTGTGTGGTGGGGAAGTGGATCTCTACAGAACAGAGGGGTCAATCTATAGTGACTGGTGAAATCCAGTGTTTATCATAGTATATAGTGTTATCTGTCAGTGTAATCCTGATCGTGTGATGAGGAGACTGTGTGTCGATGTAAGTGATCTCTACATAACAAGGAGGGGCCAATCTATAAGTGAATTGGTTATCTCCTGGGGTTATTTTATATATGTGTTTACTTTCGAGTGTAAATCCTGTCTGTGATGAGGAGACTGCGGGGCAGGTTGATCTCTACAGAACAGGATGTCAGTCTATAGTGAATGGTAGATGCCTTTGTTTATCTATATACAGTCGAGTACCTCGTCTGTGTCAATCTCTGGGCACCTTGATGAGGGGAGACTGCTAGGAGAAGTGATCTCCTACAGAACAGGTGGTCGTCTGTACTAGGAAGGCCAGCGCAGTTGAAAACTGCAGGATTTCAGGATTGTTTAAAAACAATGATAGTGATATGAATAAAAAACACAACTCTAAAAAAAAAAGAAATTATTTTGATTTTTGTTAAAAAAATGTGTTTAACATAAAAAACTAGTTAAACATTAGGTCACAACCCTAAATATTATCGATTATACGGAACTATAGGGATTTTGTGTGCACACACACACCTAGTGTGGTGTAACCGAGGTTGTTACGGTTTGAGACACAGTTCAGGACACATTACTGAAAACACTTGACACAATGTTGGTCTTGAACGAGCAGATGACCCCTTTCTATGAACTTAGGGCGACATGTATGAGCGTTGGCGCTGACAGTCCAATCCTAATTCTCTTTAAAGAGGTAGAATGTGCCAGAATGTATGAAGCTGTTCTGCAGGTCATACACACAGGACAGTGTAGAGCCAATAAACCCACAAGTCTGGCACAGGCAACCACCTTTACCCTGGTCTTGTTCTTCTCAGTCATACATGACAGGGCATTGTAGAGGGCCATTCCACAAGTCTGGGCTAGTCACGCACCTTTACCGCTTTCTTTGCTGTTCTCTCCTGCAGGTCAAACATACAGGCTAGGTGAGCCATACCACAATTCTGGCATCAGGGCACCTGCCACCTATACCCTGGTCGGCTGAGTTCTTCTTGCAGGTCCATACATATCAGGATAACAGTTGTAGAGACATACCGACAAGTCTGGCTCAGGCACCACCTTTACCCTGGGTCTGTTCTTCTGCAGGTCCATACCATACAAGTTGGCGCGTGTAGAGCCAAACCACAAAGTCTGGCCCATGCACCACCTTGTACCCTGTACTGTTCTTCTGCAGGTACATACATACAGGGCAGTGTGAAGCCAATACCACAAGTCTGACTCAGGCTACTCTCACCACCTTTACCCTGGTCTGTCTTCCTGGCAGGTCTTACATACTGTGGCAGTGTAGAGCTCCAATTCCCACACAGTCTGGGCTCAGGCACCACTTACCGCTGGACTGTTGCTTCTAGGTCATGTCATAGATATCAAGGGCAATGTAGAGCCATACCACAATCTGGTTCATTCGCACCCCTGTACTAGGTCTGGCTGTCTTCTTGCAGGTCATACATACAGGGTCAGTGTAGAGCCAATACCAACAAGTCTGGCTCAGGCACCACCTTACCCTGGGTCTGTTCTTCTGCAGGTCATACATACATGCGCAGTGTATTGCAATAACCACAACAAGTCTGGCTCATGGCCAGGCACCACCTTTACACTGGTCTGGCTGTACTTCTGCAGATCATAACATACAGGGCATAGTAGAGCCAATACAACAAGTCTGGCTCAGGCACCACCTTTGACGCTAGTCGCTAGGCTTGATCTTCTGCAGGTCATACATACAGGGCAGTGTAAGAGCCAATACCACAAGTCTGGCCTGCAGGCACCAACTATTAACAGCATGGTCTGGCTGTTCTTCTGGCAGTTCAAAAGGAACATAGCAGGGCAGTGTAGATCCAATACCACAAGTCTGGAATCAGGCACCACCTTTACCCATGTCTGTTCTACATGCTGGTCACACATACAGGGCATGTAGAGCCAATACCACAAGTCTTGCTTCAGGCACCAACCTTTACCCTGGTCTGTTCTTCTGCACGGTCATACAAACATGGCAGTGTATAGCACAACTTACAAGTCTTGGCTCAGGCCACCACCTTTACCCCTGTCGGTTCTTTCTGCAGGTCCATACATACAGGGCAGTGTATGATCCAATACCACAATTCTGGCTCAATGCCACCACTTTTATTTACACTGTCTGGCTGTTCTTGCTGCAGGTCATCACATCACAGGACAGTGCAATAGCAATACCACAAGTCTGGCTCAGGCACCACCTTTACCCTTGGACTGTTTCTTCTGCAGTGCCATGGCATACAGGGCAGTGTAGACAATACCTACAAGTCTGCTCAGTCAATCCACCTTTTACCCTGGTCTGGCCTGTTCTTCGTGGCAGCGTCAATACTGAGCAGTCAGTGTAGAGCCAATACACAAGTCTTGTCTCAGGCACCATCTTTACTCGGTCTGTTCTTCTGCAGAGTCATACATACAGGGCATTGAGAGCCATACCACAGATCCTGCTCAGCAGCCACCTTACCCTGGTCGTGTTCTTCCTTTCTGCCATTTTATACATACCACGGGCAGGTGTAGAGCCAATACCACAAGTTCTGGCTCAGGCACCACCTTACCCTGGTCTGTCTTCAAGCGGCCAGGTCATCAAACTACAGGGGCGTAGTAGAGCCAATACCACAAGTCTGGCTCAGGCTCCACCTTAAACTGGTCTGTTTTTTTATTATTCCTGCAGGTCATAATACAGGGCAGAGTAGAGCAATACCCAGACAGTGCTTGCTCAGGCTCCACCTTTTTACCCTGGTCTGGCTTGTTTCTTCTGCAGGTCATACATACAGGGCTAGTTGTTAGTGCCAATACCACAAGTTCCCCCCCCTGGCTCAGGAGACCACCTTTTACCCTGAGCTGGTTTGATCTTCTGCCAAACATGAGAGCTTTCTGAAATGCAGCTCTAATCCGATGAATTTGGAGGCGACGCCGCCCAATCCTCCCCCAAAGAACACCCCTAATCTTGGCTGCCATTACAAAGGGACTTATCGTCGCCAAAGGTTGGAGTGCAACCGTGTTCATACATTCTTTTTGGCTCAAAGAACAGCAGAAAACTGCAGGCTTCTTCTAACATGTCACCTAGAGGTGTCAACTAAGATTGGATCCACAGGACTCAATTTTGCAAATGTCCACGTTTTCCAAAGCTGCTCACAGAAGGCCAATTGGGTGTAATTAGGTTGTTCATAGTTGTGAGAATTGTTCTTGTAAAGCACATTTTTGAAACACATTAAAAGGGTGTTTATGCCAGGAGGATCCGTATCTGCTAAGAAGCTAATGTAGAACAATCACTGAGCTGAACAGATAGAGAGATCACAGCCAGGACCAGAGCACCAGTAGCTGCATACGGGATCAGGTGACATGTTTATCACAATGAAATAATCTAACTACAACTTGAGGATTCTGATATACAAAAGACAACAGTTTTTTCTCCTATCAGACATCTTGAAATCACCTTCATGTTCTCTCTGTCTCATAAAAAGCAGAGCCTGATCTGAAACGACCTACGAACTTAGTTTATTCTGTATACAAAAAAGAAAACATATGCTACCCGTTTTTCCTATGAAAACCTTCTGGCAGCAACAGTCTCTCAGATAAGAATGCTCTCCTCTGTGCAAGCCCGGCCCAGCAGCTCTTGTCAGGCCGTATCTAATACAAACTTTGAAGTACCCAGGGCATGTAAGGACAAGGCTTTTAGCTCTCTCCAGACGCAATTTTTTGTAATGCACATATATTAGAAAAGGTGATTAAAAACCCATTGGAGATCCCACGTCAACATTACATCGTGGCAAACCCCTTTAACCATGTTTGCTTCTGAAGAGATGACCCCTTTCAATTAACTTGGGGTTTTCCGAACTGAAGAACCCCTTTAAGTGTCTGCTTAGTCTGAAGCCATAGGGTGTGAAAATTGTTTTGAGACTTGGTTCTGAAACATTTGACCATTTTTGCTTCTGAAGAGATGACCCTTTCAATGAGCTTATGGTTTTATAAACTGGAGAACCCTTTAAAGTGTCTACTTAGACTGGAGCCAGAGAGACTTTTTGTATCGATGTCCACAGCTCTACACTGGACACAAGATCGAGAGGGTGTACAAGGTTTCTTAAGGGTGTGAGAATTGTTTCTGCACACTTTTTTTAAACACTTGACAATGTTTGGTTCTGAAGAGATGACCCCTTTCAATGAACTTAGGGTCTTTGAGACTGGAGAACCCCTTTAAGTATCTACTTAGACTGGAGCTATAGAGACTTTTTGTGCACGAATACTTGTGCACAAGGCCGAGTGGGTGTACGAGGTTTGTTAAGGGTGTGAGAATTGTTGTGGGACACCTTTCTGCATCACTTGACCATGCTTGATTCTGTAGAGATGACCCTTTTCTATGAACTTAGGGTTTTCTGAACTGGAGATCTCCTTTAAGTGTTTACTTAGACTGCAGCCACAGGGACCCAATGTGCCAATATCCACCGTTCTAAACCTCGTACAAGGCCAAATGGATTACGCGGTTTGTTAAGAAGAATTGTTTTGAGACACATTTTTTAAACACTTAACCATGAATGGCTCTGACGAGATGACCCCCTTCCCTGAACTTAGGGTTTTAGAAACTGGAGAACCCCTATAAGTATCTACTTAGACTGGAGCTATAGGGACTTTTTGTGTCGATGTCCATAGCTCTACACTGGACACAAGGCTGAGAGGGTGTACAAGGTTTGTTATGGGTGTGAGAATTATTTCGAAACGTATTTTTGAAACATTAAAGAGATGATTCTTTTCTATAATCTTAGGATTTTTTGAATTGGAGAATTCCTTTAAGGGTCTACTTAGACTGAAGCCACTGGGTGTGAGAATTGTTTCGGGACACATTTTTGAAACATTTGATCATTGTTTTGCTTCTGAAAGAATTACTCCTTCTAAGATCTTAGTGGGTTTTAGACTGAAGAACCGCTATAGAAATCTACTTAGTCTGGAACCATAGGGAATTTTTGTGAATGTCCACAGCTCTACATATTGTGCACAAGGCCGAGTGGGTGTGCGAGGTTTGTTAAGGGTTAAGAGTGTGAGACTTGTTTCAAGATGCATGTTTTAAAAACGTGGCCATGTTTGGTGCTAAAGAGAGGACCCCTTTCTATGAACTTAGGGTTTTCCATACTAAAGAACCTCTTAAAGTATTTACTTAGACTGGAGCCATAGGGACTTTTGGTGTTGATGTTCACAGCTCTACATACTGTGCATAAGGTTGAGTGGGTGTACAAGGTTTGTTAAGGGTGTGAGAATTATTTCGAGACACATTTTGGAAACACTTGACCATGTTTGGGTCTGAAGACTTTGAGAAGAAGACAACTTGATGGCAATTTCGGAGACCAGAATCTACCAACCCTTGAAGTTCATAGCTCTACACTGGGCACAAGGCCGAGTGGGTGTACGAGGTTTATTAAGGGTGTGAGAATTGTTTCGGGACACATTTTCGAAAGAATGAAGAGTTGACCCTTTTCTATGATCTTAAGACTTTCCGAACCCAAAAATCCCTTTATGTGTCTACTAAGATTGAAAGCGCTGTGTGTGAGAATTGTATAGTTACATAGTTTGTTAGGCCGAAAAAAGACATACGTCCATCCAGTTCAGCCCCTCTTTTGCTAAATTGTTTTGAATCCAGAGGACAGCAGAAACACCCGCCAGAGCAGAAGCCTAACTGTCCTCATTTTAGGGAAAAAATTCCCTTCCCAACTCCAATCTGGCAATTGTTTGTGACATTTTTTAAACACTTAACCATAGCTGCTTCTGCAGAGATTACCCTTTTCTATGAGTATGGTTTTAGAAACTGGAGAACCCCCTTAGGTATCTACTTAAACTTGAGCCATACGAAGTGTTTGTGCCAACGTGCACAGCTCTAAACATTGCACAAGGTCAAGTGAGTGTACAAGGTTTGTTAAGGTTTAAGAGTATGAGAATTGTTTCGAGACCCATGTTTTAAACGCTTGGCCATGTCTGGTTCTGAAGAGATGACCCCTTTCTATGAACTTAGGGTTTTCCAAACTAAAGAACCTCTTTAAGTGTCTACTTAGACTGGAGCCATAGGGAATTTTGGTGTTGATGTTCACAGCTCTACATACTGTGCATAAGGCTGAGTGGGTGTACGATGTTTGTTAAGGGTGTGAGAATTAATTCTGGACAACATATTAGAAACAATATGTGACCATTTTAGTGGTCTGAGACTTTGAGAAGAAGACAACTTGATGGCAATTTCGGAGACCAGAATCTACCAACCCTTGAAGTTCATAGCTCTACACTGGGCAGAAGGCCGAGTGGGTGTACGAGGTTTATTAAGGGTGTGACATTTGTTTCGGGACATATTTTTGAAACACTGAAGAGTTGACCCTTTTCTATGATCTTAGGACTTTCCGAACTGGAGAATCGCTTTATGTGTCTACTTAGACTGAAAGCACTGGGTGTCAGAATTGTTTTGAGACATTTTTGAAACACTTGACCATGTTTTCTTCTGAAGAGAGGACTTCTTTTTAAGAGATTAGGGTTTTAGAAACTGGAGCACCCCTTTAGGTGTCTACTTAGACTGGAGCTATAGGGAGTTTTTGTGCCAACGTGCACAGCTCTAAACATTGCACAAGGTCAAGTGAGTGTACAAGGTTTGTTAAGGTTTAAGAGTATGAGAATTGTTTCGAGACGCATGTTTTTTAAAAACGCTTTGGGCCGTGTCACACACACACACACACACACACATTACATTATTTACAAGACGCGCTAACCTAATCAGCTAAACCTAAGATCACACACACACATCGTGGTGAGAGAATTCAAGAGCTAAAGAACCTATTTAAAGTAACTGTAAGACTGGAGACCATAGGGACCGGATGGGGTAAAAATATTTATGGAGAGTGGGGTGGTGGTCACTCTCGCGAGCGAGCGCGAGCGCGAGTTGGTCTCTTTTAAAAAAAAATGTTAATTTAAGTATAAGGGTTTTACTTGAGACGAGTGACACTCAGACACAATTCACTAAAAAAGAGAAGCTCTTAGATATCTAATAGCAAAGTAAGATACACAACACAAAGAAGTAGTTCAGAGAGGGTCTACAGTAGGTGTGGGGGATATCATCTACACTAATTAAGCTGGAGCGCGAGATATAGATTATAATGATCTAGTGAGAGGACACAATAAAGAATCTAGTGATACAAAAAACTTGAATGCTAGTTCACGGAGACCAGAATCTACCAACCCTTGTAGTTCACAAAGTCCTTTCTAGACCGCCCCGGTAAAGCACATCACCTGCTTTACGGTAAGTTCTCATTGGGTGGTGACCCCCTCCCTCCAAGACAAAAGACATCAGGTAAGTACACACACAAAGAGACATGACTGTTTACTTCACAAAAACACATTAGGGTGAGGGGTTTTTTTCTGATGGTTTTTTTTGTCTGTAATTTTTTTCAGCAGCACAATAAAAAAAACAAACACGAAAAACAACAAACAAAAACAAAGAAAGACGACACATTTTTGTTTAAACCGAGAATTCAGATTTTTTTTCTTCTCTTTTTCACGGTTTCTGCTGTAATTTTTTTTCACATTTTTGTAACATGCAAGCAGTTTTTTTTTCAGAATTTTTTTTCCATTTTTGATATTTTTTAAACCCAAAAAAAAAAACTTTTTTTTTTTTTTTTTTATCTTTTTTGCAATTCACATTTTTTTTCCAACTGAGACGTTTTTGTTTTTTTAAACATCAAAAAAATTTTCATACGGGAGGGAGGGAGTTTCAAAGGGAGGAGAGGAAGCGGAAGATTTATTTATTTTTACACCCCTGGTCTTCTCAGTTTAGGATGTACCGCAGGCTCCTCTTGGTGGGAGAAAAGCGGGAAGGCGTCACGTGCCAAATATCGTCTTCGTTAGGGTACAGCTTGGTATTCCCTTCCGGCTTCTCCGAAATGAAATTTTTTTTTTCGGAAGACTCTTTCGGGCTCGCCTCTAAAGGTAAACCCAAAAAAACTTTCCATGAATTTTTGAGGTTTTATTTGAAGCCTATTTTCCCCGGGAACGACTTACAGGGGGAATTTTTGCCCAAAATTTTCATTGTTTCACGCTTTGGTATCTTGTCTCTCCCAGGATAACCATTTAGTACTGGGAGCAACTGGGTAACGTTCAATGATCTTTCACCTTTTTCTCGGACCATAGTACCCCCAAGACGCAGGAGGTTCCTACATTTTTGTGACTTGACTCCTCTATTTCGGAGACAACCCAAAAAATACATCTCAGCCTTCACCATGACACATTGACCCCCTTCCCTCCCGCCCAAGGCTCTGCCGCTCCCTCTCTACGCCATCCCTTCCTCGATACTCATTGCAATTTTCGATGATCCTCGCGACCGGAGACGCTCATTAAAATGAAACAAACATGCAAATTTCAAGGCCGCTAACTGAGAAAAAACATTTACAGCAAATCCAAAGACGAAAGAAGCCAATTAGACACCCAGAAGATCCAAGGGCACGACACACACAATGGGACCAGAATTTTTAACGAAGGCTCGGAGGGCGCCCTTTGAAAATTCTTCCACGGACACTCTTTATTGAACATGCTTCTGTGTTCTTCAAACGCATCGCAGTAAATACACATTCGTCACTCTGTTCTCCAATAAAATCTAGACTAAAGAAGGAAAAGGAACACGGCCGGCGCCGAGCACCTTATAGAAGACACTGGTAACGAAATAATACGTTAAAAAAAAAATCATAAAAAAAAAAAATCATAAAAAAAGAAAAATATATAAGGCTTTGTTAAGGAGAGGAACAAGTTCGTTGTGATCTGCATATTAAAAAAATAAAATAAAATCCATATACCACACACAAGAGGACAGAACTACCCCCCCAACTAGATCTAGAGGTCCCCTTTAAGAAAAAAAATAAATAAAAATCAGTTGCCACGGTAGAAGTCAGACGAGTCTCTGACACCTCCCCGATATGTGACTGAATTGCTCGTATTGTTTAGATTTTTATATATATACTTTTTTAATTTAAATCTCTATATATTTATATGAAATAATTCGATATTAAAGCTGAAGGCAGGAAGGACCACGTGTCACGGTGGTGTGTAAAAAAAATTAACCAAAATAAACAATGAAATCTGCATAGATACAGTAAAGTAACCCTCCTCGTCTGCTGGGGCAGCCATTTTAATTGGTCACCTAAGCTACTCATGACGGCTGACCGGCGTGGGGGGTTCTGGCGGATGGCTGGCTACCCTCTAAGCGGATATAAGGAAAAGAAATAAAAAAAAAATCTATAAGGTCTAACTACATCTGTGACATCACGCTCCGAACAAGACACACTGAGGTTTCGTTGGCAAGAAAAAAAAATGTTCCCGCCAAAATGAGTTCAAAATGGCCGCCCCGATTGACTTCTTGGCCGGAGCTGTTGATTTTTCTTGCATGCACACGAGAGGCTGCCTGTTCCTTTCTCCTCTTTCCCTGGTGAAAGGTTCATTTTTTTGTTTTCTAAAAAAAAATTCAATTTTTACTTGTAGTCGGGACAAAAAGAAGACTTGTAATATCCACATAGACGGGCCCTCGATTCATGCAAAAGGCGACGTAGAGACGAACACAGAACGGAGGGAAGGGCGCTGAGGGGCTTGTGTGTGCTGCTGACAGTTTTCGATTTTTTTTGTAGTCTGTGCACTAAAGTTTGTACCACTTTGAGTAGGGAATGGGAGACGGTGACTCGGACACGGAAGGTCTCACTCACCCCGGTAGCCCGCCCTCCCTACCTCTTTGGGAAGTCTCTCAACACAGTAGAGATCCCAGGGGTGATGGACACGCACCCGTGCTATCTATATAAGCGCGTCACACCAATTGCAAAATGTGAAAAATAAAAAAAGTTATACATCACTGAAGCCCAGACCGCCGCTCCACCACCCACTTGTTTTCCGACACCGTCACGATGCCCCGGACAGAACAGCGGTGAGGTCAGAGTACTTTATTGCTGTATGACGGGATGACGGTCTTACACACCTGTTCTGTTGTCGCTGTCCGGGCCGGTACCGTGCACTAGTGGAGGGTCAGTGGGGGAGGGCGGATATCGCTGAACAGGGACCAACTTTGGTTATTATTAGGACCAACAATTAATCAGATCAGTGCGGAGACCGTAGACGATCGTCTCTTGCATATTCGGCGTTAGATCACTCAGGAGGTATTGGGTGAGTATGAGGATTCCCCATAGAGAGCAGCGCCACAAACCGTCTGTACACTGGGAGGGACGATGCTGCCTGAGTGAGAAGTGCAACCAAAAATGACTTCCTCCACCCAGACTTCAAACGGGTTCAAATACTGATATATATATATAGGAGCAAAGTGGAAAATCCTAAAAATCACCTGCATAATCAACGGAGAGCAGAAACCGGCAATGCCATAGACCGTCTGTATACTGGGACGGACTTTGTGGTATCTGGTTCTGACTCAGGAAGTGAGAAGTGCAACCGGAAATGTTTTCCTCTACCTGGAATCTAGACAGGTTCAAATACTGATTTATATGGGAGCAAACTGGAAAATCCTAAAAATCACCTGCATAATCAGTAGAGAGCAGAAACCGGCATAGACAGTCTGTATAATGGGACGGACTTTGTGGGATTTGGTTCTGCCTCAGGAAATGAGAAGAAAATTACCCAAAATCTAGATAGGTTTAAATACTGATTTATATAGGAGCACAGTGAAAAATCCTCAAAATCACCTGCATAATCAATAGAGAGCAGCGCCACAAACCGTCTGTATGCTGGCATGGACGATGTTGCCTGGCTCCTCAGGAAGTGAGAAGTGCAGCCAAAAATTACTTCCACTACCCAAAAATCTCTACAGGAGCAAAGTGGGAAATCCTAAAAATCACCTGCATAATCAACAGAAAGCAGCCACCGGCGGCGCCATGGGACCTCTGCATACTGGGACGGACTTTGTGGTATCCGACACTACCCGTGCTCCTTAGGAAGTGAGAAGTGCAACTGGAAAGGACTTCCTTCACCCATGATCCTAAAATACTGATTTATAGAGGAGCAAGATGGGAAATCCTAAAAATCACCTGCATACTGGGACGGACTTTGCGGTATCCGACGCTACCCATGATCTTTAGGAAGTAAGAAGTGCAACCAAAAATGACTTCCACCACTTCCACCAAATCTCTACAGGTGCAAAGTGGGAAATCCTAAAAATCACCTGCATTATCAACAGAAAGCAGCCACCGCGCTTGGGCTCGCATACTGGACGGACTTGCGTACCCATACCGTCTCCTTAGGAAGTGAGAAGTGCAACTAAAAGTGACTTCCCACCCATATCCTAAATACTGATTTATAAGGTGACAAGATGGGAAATCCATAAAAATCACCTGGATAGTAGGGGGCAAATAGGGGGCTAATATCTAGAGAGCCGGGGTCTACATTAATAAGGGAACGGACAAAGCCATTCTAATATACAGGGACCTTACATGGAGATCCCAGGGAAGGATAATCAATGACCGGATGGGAGGATGATCCGCACTGAGGACGGGCAGTTCCGATACTGATGAGGGATGAGATGAAGGGCGAGGAGAGAAGATGCGGCCGCGCTTCCCCTGCCTATTGCTACAGCTGCAGAATACACGAATACAGTGAATACGAGGCTCAGCCACACGGTGTCAGCATGCTACGCACATAGTATCCAGCCTCTCCCCGCCGCAGGACACCCGCGCCCCGAGAAGGACGCGCCGCCCTCGACCCCCACACTCACATCATCACCTGATCGATAAGACGGAAGAGATTGCAGCGCACACACGAGACAGACAGACACACTCAGCCACCAGTCAAGAGAAAAGGACGAATTTAAAGCGCCAGGTCGGACCCTCTGTCCACCCCGAGACGTCCAGGGGTCCCCGCGGAACACGTCCAGCAACGTCAAATACAAGTACGTTAGTTTTTTTTTTCGACATACGGGATAACGAAGAGTAAAAATGACAAAAAAAAAGAGAAAACGGAAAAACGGGAAACAGACACGAAAAAAAAGGGGAATTTTTGGCCCTTTTTTCGCCCCCAGCTCCTGTGGGTGACAGGTGAGGATTCGGCTTTAGGTTGGCGTCAGTTAACACTGCTGAGGGGTAGAGTGACTCCATAATAAGCGCCCTCCCCCCCCGTAAGACTGGATTAGCTGAGGGTAACCTAACTCCTGATTGAAACCCACAGAGGCGAAAACGGGCGGCCGCACTCACAGCTTCCTGATCTGTGCGGAAATTCCAAGACTTGTCGTGTACGTGATCTTGTATCGCTTTGTTTTGTTTGTTTCTTTTTGTAATTCACTATTTTCTTGATCTTTCCTTTTACTCTGCTTTGTGCATTTGTTTTTATTTCAGAATCCCAATGTCCCCCCGATAGAGGAGGCGAGCACGACACCCAGCACCACACAACAGATTATGATCATGATCTTCTTCTACATACCCAACACCATCGGAAGCGGAGGAGAGGGTGGAGGACAGGGTATGTGGCCGAGAGGAGGGGAGCCGGGAGAGAGGCGGAGGAAGGGAAACCGGGAGGGGGGGAGGAACGGGAGGAAGGAGGGAAAAGGGAAAACCGGGAAGGGGGGAGGAAGCGGAGGAAAGGGGGGGAAGGGAAACCCCCCCCCCCCCCCCCGGGAGAGAGGCGGAGGAAGGGAAATCGGGAGAGAGGCGCAGGAAGGGAAACCGGGAGAGAGGCGGAGGAAGGGAAACCGGGAGAGAGGCGGAGGAAGGGAAACCGGGAGAGAGGCGGAGGAAGGGAAACCGGGAGAGAGGCGCAGGAAGGGAAACCGGGAGAGAGGCGGAGGAAAGGAAGAGGGAAACCGGGAGAAGGGGGGAGAAAAAGGGGAAAAGGGAGAGATGGGGAAAAAGGAAGGGAAACCGGGAGAGAGGCGGAGGAAGGAAGAGGGAAACCGGGAGAGAGGCGGAGGAAGGGAAACCGGGAGAGAGGCGCAGGAAGGGAAACCGGGAGAGAGGCGGAGGAAGGGAAACCGGGAGAGAGGCGGAGGAAGGGAAACCGGGAGAGAGGCGGAGAGGGAAACCGGGCGAGAGGGAGAGGGAAACCGGGAGAGGGGCGGAGGAAGGGAAACCGGGAGAGGGAGAGAGGCGGAGGGAAGGAAACCGGGAGAGAGGCGGAGAAAAGGAAGAGGGAAACCGGGAGAGAGGCGCAGGAAGGGAAACCGGGAGAGAGGCGGAGGAAAGGAAACCGGGAGAGAGGCGGAGGAAGGGAAGAGGGAAACCGGGAGAGAGGCGGAGGGAAGGAAGAGGGAAACAGGAATAGAAGAGAAAGGAGGCAGGAAATCGGGACAGAAGAGGAAGGAAGCCAGGAGAGAGGCGGAGGAAAGGAAGAGGGACACCGGAAGACAGGCGTAGGAAGGGAAACCGGGAGAGAGGCGGACGGAAGGAAGAGGGAAACCGAAAGAGAGGCGGAGGAAGAGGGAAACCGGGAGAGAGGAGGATGAAGGGAAGAGGGAAACCAGGAGAGAGGCGGAGGAAAGGAAGAGAGAAACCAGGATAGAAGAGGAAGGAAACCGGAAGAGAGGCGGAGGGAAGGAAGAGGGAAACCGGGATAGAAGAGAGAGAAAGCCAAGAGAGAGGAGGATGAAAGGAGGAGGGAAATCAGGATAGAGGCGGAGGAAGGGAAGAGAGAAACCGGAAGAGAGGCGGAAGAAAGGAAGAGGGAAACCGGGGGAGAGGCGGAATAAGGGAAGAGGGAACCGGGTGATAGGTGGAGGAAAGGAAGAGGGAAACCGGGATAGAAGAGAGTGAAAGCCAAGAGAGAGGAGGATGAAAGGAGGAAGGAAACCGGGAAAGAGGCAGAGGAAAGGAAGAGGAAAACCGGGAGAGAGGCGGAGGAAAGGAAGAGGAAAACCGGGAGAGAGGAGGAGGAAAAGAAGAGGGAAACCGGGAGAGAGGCGGAGGAAGGAAGAGGGAAACCGGGAGAGAGGCGGAGGAAGGAAGAGGGAAACCGGGAGAGAGGAGGAGGAAAAGAAGAGGGAAATCGGGAGAGAGGCAGAGGAAAGGAAGAGGGAAACCGGGAGAGAGGCGGAGGGAAGGAAGAAGGAAACCGGGATAGAAGAGGAAGGAAACCGGGAGAGAGGCGGAGGAAGGGAAGAGGGAAACCGGGAGAGAGGCAGGTGAAAGGAAGAGGGAAACCGGGATAGAAGAGGAAGGAAGCCAAGAGAGAGGAAGGTGAAAGCGGAAGGGAAACCAGAATAGAGGAGGATTAAAAGGAAGCAGGAAATCGGGAAAAGGAGAATGAAAGGAGGCGGGAAACCAGAAAATGAGGGTGGAGGAATGAAAGCAGGATAGAGAAGGGGGTGAAATCAGAGGAGGGTACCAGAATTGTGTAGCATGTAAATTGAGGTGGGAAACCAGGATAGAGGAGGGTAAAAGCAGAAAAAGCAAACCATGATAGAGGAGAATGAAAGTGGAGGAGAAAAACCGGGAAAGAAGAGGGTGAAAGTAGAGGAGGGAAACCGGGATAGAAGAGGGTGAAAGTAGAGGAGGGAAACCGGGACAAATGAGGAAACCAGGACAGAGGAGGATGAAAGTGAACGAGTGAAAGTCAGAATGAAGAGGATAAAAGTGGTGGCAGGAAACCAGAAGAGAGAAGGAAGCAAACCAGGATAGAGGAGGATGAAGAGATGAGGGAAATTGGGAAAGTGGAAGTTGAAACCAAAAGAGTTAAAACGAGAAAGTTGAGAATGAATGTGGTGTTGAGAAACCAGGAGAGACGAGAAAGAAAACCGGGATAGAGGAGGATGAAGAGAGTAAGGAAATGGAGAGAGAGAGGAGGAAGGAAACCAAAATAGAGTAAGATGAATAGAGAAGTTAGACCAGGATAGAGGAGGATAAAAGTAGGAGGAAATTCGGGATAGAGGAGAATGCCAAGATTGTGGACAGAGGCAAAAAAAGTAGATGGAAAATGGAAGAGGGTAAAGGGAGAGGAAAAAGAGGGAGAGGAGTGGAAACAGAGCGCAGAAGAAGGGAGGCGGTGTAGAGAAAAAAAGAGGGGCAAAAAAGGTGGAGCGAGAGGCAAAAGAAATAAGTTTAAGATAGAAGGGAAGAGACAAGTAGTGATCGGACAAAAAAGATTGGTGAAATAAGGAATGAAATGGAAAAGACAGATGGGGAGATAGAGGCAAAGGAAGATAAAGGGATTGAAACAAGGAAGGAAAGGAGAGAATAAAAGGGTGAGATAAGGGCAGAGGAAGGAAAGGGAAAGGGAGGGGTGAGACCAAGGAGGTATAAGAAATGCAGGGAGAAAACAGTGAGACGGGAGGGTTAGATGTGGAGTTAGGGTAAATGAAGAGGCAGAGGAGGATGGAGGGAAGAGACAGCGAGGAGAGAGATGAGACAGAAGATGAAGGGAGAGAAGAGAAGAGAAAGAAATTGTCAGCAGTGTTATAAGGACAGAGACAGACAAAGCAGACCTGTAATCAATACAGCGGGATACTAGGGAAATATGCGCCATAATACCGCACATGCGCCACATCACATTTATTGTGGATTTCAGACAGTTTTTAGCCTCTTCTCTGTCGGTCACAAGGGGCGTGGCTTCTCTGAAAGGGGCGTGACTTTGTGGGAAAGAGCTTGGCTTAATGTGTACCAAAAAAAATGCCAAAATTCTGGCGCAATTGTTGGCACAAACTAAGCCAACTAATAACTGGGGTCAATTTAGGAATACAAGTCTATAAAGGCACCAGATTTATCAACACTACGGTAAACGTGGCGCATTTTTAGAGTATTAGTGTAAATAAATGTGCCCATTATATCCGTCCTCTGTGCAGCGCCTACAGTCCGCTCTGTATATTATGCATATGTGGGTCTGTCGCGTGAGTTTGGTCAATGGGTCCATGCGTCAGTCCACTGTGTTCCTTGTGCGGTCCAGCACCCTACTCACCCTTCGTGCTTTGCTCTGATATTTCACAGCTTTCTTGGTATCAGACACTGCTCGCTCCACATAGTCCACCGAGTGCTCCACGTTATACTCAATGCGATCTATCATCTCCCCCTGTGAACCGACAAACGGCAGCAGGTCATATGGAGCCCATTAGGATTTGATAGGGTTTGATTACGGGGTGGACCTCCCCTCACCTGACTCTCCACCAGCATGGCCATGTCTACGAACATGTCATGGAGCTCCCGGATGCTGGTCTCCAATTTGATGATCTCATTGTGTCGTGTCTCGATCTCGTTCAGAGCTTGTTTGGTCATCTGAGAGTCCATCTTGATCTGCAGGGAGAAGAAGGTTGTTGATTGTCCACCTTGGAGATGGATTTTAGGTTCATTCATTGGACAAGGAAACCGTAGGAGGTCATGGCGGCCCCTAAAGCACAGATAATGTCTGGTCAGTGATGCTATTCACGTTATAGCTAGCCTCTCCCTATAGGACACTGCCAGCTTCTTGTTTGAGGTCCTGGCTTAGACACCATCTTATTCTAGCCATCATTATTCAGATACTCAACAGACATTTATGGAATTGTTAAAAGTTTTTTGGACAGTCTTAAATGGGGGGGCACATACTTTTTATAAAAAATTCTACAATAATTTTTTGACATAGTTCACTGCAAGTAATCACTATTCCTTAAACTGCATCCAGGAAATGGAACAAAATGGAAGTAGTTTATATTACAGTCCACCTTATACTCGATGCGATCTATCACCTCTCCCTGTGACCCGACAAACACCAAAAGTTCAAATAGAGTCCATTAGGGTTTGATGGGTCTAGGGTCTAATTATGGGTGCACCCCCTCATCTGACTCTCCACCAGCATACACATGTCTAAAGTTACAGCAATGTGGCCACTAAAACCCCCCACCCCCATCCCATACTTTGTTGGCCCCAATACATACGTCATCTGTGAAAATGGCCAACTTCCCGCTCTCCAACATATCTTCCAGCTCCTCGTTGGTCGTGGTTCTGCCAGCTGCCGGGAAGAATGAAAAAAATGTCAAGATATTTCTTCTAAGATTCTCTCTCATTCATTTAATGGGGTGTTCTCGCTATGGGCTTTGATGGTATAGTCATAGAAGATGAAATTACTCAAAACTCTCTCTCAAGACTCTCTCAAAACAGCTCACAGAAAAAAATATATGTCCCCGTAAAATCACTATTTATTGATATACATTAAACCCAAATTTTTTCAATGATCAAAAAAGGCCTAATATAGCCGAAAAACCCCAACTATAGAGGGTGAGGTTCAAAGGACAAAGTCTCAAAATAAATAACCTAGAAAAGCACTGTCGAATATAAAAACATCTAACAATGCAAGACATAAAGGCCACCCCAGTTATATACACTCACGGTTCTGCTGACATCACAAAGAAGCTGGATACTTGCGTCCTTCTGGTGGCTTTGAACAAAAAAATCCCTAGGACCATTCCAATAATAAAATTCTTTCTATGATCCTATCCAAGTGGAGCACTCGCCCCAAAAGGGGCGACCCCACTTCTCGACGACTTGCCCTATATACAAACACCATGCGCCAATCCAAAGAATGATCCAAAAGATTTTTTAGATCTCAAAACAGATGTTAGAAAAAAAGGTCTGATCATGCCATTACCCTAGGAGCGATGGCCATCATCCATATGGTTTATTTATCTTAAGAATTATATATATATATATATATATATATATATATATATATATATATACATACATATATAGTCTGTTGAGTAACCAGTAGTTGGGGAAACGCGTCAGGACAATTTTTTGGATCGTTTGAATTTTTCTAATATCCATATTGATAGAAGATGCCATCAAAGTCTGATAGGTGTGGGTCCTACCTTTGGGACCCTCACTAATCTCTGGAATGGTCCCCCAAAGTGCCGGCTAAGAGTGGGAAGCCGGTATCACTTGCGCATGACCCTCGTGCACGACCTTTGCGCATATGCACAACTCTCCATTCTGTTCTATGTGAGTTCTGAGTACGGCCGATACACTGATCACCTGTACTGGGAACAACTCTCCAATCTGTTCTATGTGAGTTCTGAGTACGGCCAAGACACTGATCACCTGTACTGGGAACAACTCTCCATTCTGTTCTATGTGAGTTCTGAGTACGGCCGAGAAACTGATCACCTGTACTGGGAACAACTCTCCATTCTGTTCTATGTGGTTCTGATTACGGTGAGAAACTGATCACCTGTACTGGGAACAACTCTCCATTCTTTTCTATGTGAGTTCTGAGTACGGCTGAGACACTGGTCACCTGTACGGGGAACAACTCTCCATTCTGTTCTATGTGAGTTCTGAGTACGGCCGAGACACCGCTCACCTGTACTGGGAACAACTCTCCCTTCTGTTCTATGTGAGTTCTGAGTACGGCCGAGACACCGCTCACCTGTACTGGGAACAAATCTCCATTCTGTTCTATGTGAGTTCTGAGTACGGCCGAGACACCGCTCACCTGTACTGGGAACAACTCTCCATTCTGTTATATGTGAGTTCTGAGTACTGCCGAGACACTGATCACCTGTACTGGGAACAACTCTCCATTCTGTTCTATGTGAGTTCTGAGTACAGCCGAGACACTGATCACCTGTACTGGGAACTCTCCCTTCTGTTCTATGTGAGTTCTGAGTACGGCCGAGACACTGCTCACCTGTACTGGGAACTCTCATAGAACAGAATGGAGAGTAGTGCACAAGTGTGATCAGATGTTCCAGAGATAGGTGCAGGTCCAAGAGGAATAGATCACTCACCTGTGCTTAGAACTCCCATAGAACAGAATGGAGAGTCATGTGCAAGCCTGACCGGTCTCCATTCTGCTCAGTGACTTTTGGGGGTCCATTCCCGAGGTGCATGTCCTTGAGGTAGAACCTTTACCTATCAGATTTTGATGGCATACCGCTACAATAAGCCATCAAAGTCTATGGTGGGAACACCCCTTTAAGACAATAACTCCATCGGCTCCAACGCGTTTCACGTCCGTCCTCTGAGATACGTACTGATCTCCAGCTGTCTCTGGATGCGGTCCTTGCAGCGGTCTCTGTACTTGGATTGCGTTGCATTGTATTCTGTCATCACTTCCACAAATTTACGGGACAGGGTGGAATGCTGGGAAGGAGACAGAAGAGCGTGAGAGTCACAAGAGTCAGATGACGAGATATGACAGCTTAATGAAATGGAAGGAAGCACGGGGATAATGATACAACACAGCTCCCACCGTCTGCCTGAGGCCCATATGTCTTGGGGGGGTTTAATACTGGAAAATTCTGCCCCCCTTCCTATTTTACCTGGTTTCAGGACACTGCCCCTTGTATGGCACATTTTAAGATTCTGAAGGAGTAATACTGAAAATTTTCTTTTCTTTCACGCTAAACCTGATTACGGGCACATCCTTGGGTGGTTTGATAAGACATGCTGATTGGAATATGGGAAAAGTTTGTCCCCCCAAGACATTTATGTATGGAACCCCAAGGGAACGTGGGGTGTCACATGATAAGTTTTCCGTGGAGGTGGAAATATTTTTGGAGAACTCTCCCCATAACTACTTTCACCGGATCCAGGTAAATGCCCTTTGGGGGTCACTGACCTTAGGTGGTCACATATAAGATTGGGGAATGAAATTTTGGAAAGTTTTGTTTCCTTTACACTACTGTTACCTTTGGAAAACGGGTACTGCCCCTGTGGGGGGGTCCTGAAAGCCTTGAGGATTCTGGAGAATTCTGCCCCTCCATCAAAAAATTTACCGTATCCGGGGGCAACCCCCTTTTGGAGTCACGTAGAGTGTTAAGGTGAAAAAGGAAGCCGTTAATAAACACGTTACCTTCCGGGTCACATGACCTGTGTGGGGGGTCACTGCCCTTGTAGGGTCAAAAAGAAAGACCTGCGGGGATACGGGAAAAAGTTGCTCCTCCAACATACTTTTTACGGGAAACCCAAGGGTCACATGACCTGTGTGGTGTCACATGAAAAAGACCTGCTGGAGGTGTAAACGGGAAAAGGTTCTGTTTCTTTTTGTACCCACTCCCTGTTTGGAAACCGGGGGCACATGACCGGGGGGGGGTGACATGATAAGACGGCTGGGGGTGTAATACTGGAAAAGTTCTGCTCACAAAACAATATTTTTTTCAGGGATACCGGGGGTCCATGCCCTTGTGGTGGTCCCATGCCTTGTGGTGTCACTAAAGAACGTGCTGGAGGTGAATACGGGAAGTTCTGTCCCCAACACTACTGTCCTGGAAAACAGGGTACATGACCTGTGTGGTGTCACTGTAAGACCGTGAGGTTATACTGGAAGTTGCTCTCCATACACACTTTTTACCGGGACCCCAGGTCACATACCTGTGTGGGGTCACATGACCGTGTGGTGGTCACATATAAGACTGCGGAGGGGTATACTGGAAAAGTTCTGCTCCTCCATACACTACTGTTACCTGATCCGGGGGTCACAGACCTGTGGGGTGGCACATGTTTTTTAAGAAAAACGCTCGGGGGTTAATAGGAGAAGTTCTGCTCTCCATAAATACTTTTAAATTGGATACCGGGGGTCACATCCCTGTGTGGTGGTCACATGTTTTTAATAGCGCTGGGGGGGGTTTAATACTGGGAAGTTTGCTCCTCCATACCTACTTTTCCCCTGGATCCCGGGGGTCCATGCCTGTGGGTAGTCACATAAAAGGGACCTGCTGGGGGTAGTAATACTGGAGAGTTCTGTCCTAAACCCCTACTGTTAAGGGAATACCAGGTCACATGACCTTTGGGTCCATATAAGACGCTGCTGGAGGTAGTAATACTGGAGAAGTTCTGTTCCCATCCCCTCTGTTACCTGGTTCCGGTACATGCCCTGTGGGGGGTCCTGCCCGTGTGGTGGTCCAGATAAGCCTGCGGGGAGGTGGTGATACTGGAAAAGTTCTGCTCCCCATCACTACTGTTCCTGGATACCGGGGTCAAGCCTTGTTTTGGGTGGTCACATGAAAAGACCTGCTGGAGGGGGGTGATACGGAAAAAGTTTGCTCCTCCATACACTACTGTTACCTGGATACCAGGGTCACATGATCTGTGTGGTGATCACATGACCTGTGTGGTGGTCATGTGATAGGGGTCTATTGCACTGATATAATGTATAATACATTTATATTCTGATATATGATTTCATATTCTACACATAATAAATAAAAACATTATGAATTGTACGACACCTTTAAGGCAGAAATAACATAGCTCTGTCAGTCTGCAGCCCACAGACCCCTCCGCAGTCCGCGAGGTCTCGCACCTGTGTTTTCCGGATGCGCAGGTCGGCCGAGGAGCGGTTGAGTCCCTCTTCCTGCTCGATGCTCTGCTCGATGGCTGAGAGGAGGAGGAAGGAGAGAAGGTGAGAACGCGGCACTGGGTCTAGCAAGTCGCCCGCATTGTGTGAATGCAGAACCTAAGAACCGACCTTTCAACTTGGAGCGCACTTTGTTGGCCGTCTTCTTGATGTCGGCTGTGAGATCCTCCAGCTCCTGCTTGGTTTCTGCAGAACAGAGACAAGAATAAGAAATGTAACAGCGCACGGCGTCTATAAGGGGTCACCCACCCTGCATCTGCTAATGCACCTCGTGCTTCAGGTTCTTACTGCTTTCAAGATGTCTGCTTGCTGTTAGTGAATGGAAACATTCAGGTTTCCAACCAGAGGCCACAATCCCATACAGACCTAAGGTTATGTTCACACGGCGTAACTGCGGCGCATACAGTACAGTCGCAATTGCACCAGGTGATTTGGGAGTCTCGCTAATACACGCGTACTCCCGCGGCACGGTGGGGAGGGGGCTGTCATTACTCATGCCGCGTATTCGCCGCAAGTAATTGACATGTCACTTATCTCCCCGTGCGTACAGTACGATCGTATCTTACGCCCGGGGAGAGGAGGTGTAATCCATAGTTCTCTATGAGCGCTATGGATTACCGTAATTTTGGCACGCATCTCGCTCGTATTAGAGCACAAATACGAGGCGAAATACGCGCCGAAATTACCCCGTGTGAATATAGCCTAACACTTCTCATAACTGGGGGTTTGTTACAGTGTATCAAGTCTAGATAATCCTCTGTGAGCTGAACAACCAGGGCTCCAGACTTATAAGTTGTTCCTGCACTGACACATTGTAACGAGCTGTTTGGATAGGAGAGAGATTGGTGCAGCTCATGCAGGACTGTCTATATCAGGCCCGCGCAACATCCTGACTATGGATTTCTAAGGCTATGTCTATCAGACAAAAATCCGCCGCTACCCTCTGCAGCAAAGACAGTAATAAAGAAATCTGTGCTGTAGTCTATACAACACAGGTTTTTTCGGTTGTAAAACCGGCGGATTTAAAAACGTATGGCAAATCCAAAAACCAACCGTGGTTTTAGCACAAATCTGCACCAAAAACCACAGTCCGGAAAATTTTAAAAGACTGTCAGATTTTGGGCGGCAATTTAACATATGCTGTATGGCCTAACACCCCACAATCCGGACCACAAAGAGGCCGGGCTTTTGCAACCCTACCCCACATTCCTGGGCAGTTTGGGGTGTTCCTGGGCTGCCTGGGAGTGTTCCCAAGTGGTCCAGTTGTATTCCTCGGCAGTTGAGTGGTCAGGGGCCATTTGTGGCATTTCTGGGCAATTTGGGGCGTAAGTGGGCAGCCCATGGTGTTCCCAAGTGGTCAGGGGGAATTATATGGCAGTTTGGGGTGTTCCTGGGCATCCTGAGTATCGTCCCCAGGGTTCTGGGAGCAGTCTCAGGGAGGTAGTGGCAGGCCTGGACAGCCCCTTGGTGTTCTTGAGTGGTCCAGGGGCATTACTGGGCAGTTTGAGGCGTTCATGGGCAACCTGAAGGTATTCTCAAGTGGTCCAGGGGCATTCCCAGGCACTTGGGGTGTTCCAGGGTAGCCCGGGGTTTTTTCCAAGTGGTCCAGTTGTGTTTCTTGGCACCGGAGTGGTCAGGGCCATTTGTGGGCAGGTTGGGGCATTCCTGGGCACCTCATGGGTGTTCCCGGGCATTCCTGGGTAGTTAGGGGGTATTTCAGGGCAGTTCCCAAGTGATCTGGGGCATTCCAAAGTAGTTTGGGGCATTCCTGGGCATCCCAAGGGTATTCCCAAGTGGTCTGGGGGCATTCTCAGGGAGTTAGTAGAATTCTTGGACAGCCCCTTGGTGTTCCCAAGTAGTCTGGGGAATTCCCAAGTAGTTTGCAGGAATCCTGGGCAGCCCAGTGGTGTTCCCGAGTGGTCCGGGGGGCATTGCCAGACAGTTAGGGGCGTTCCTGGGCAGCCCGGGGAAGTTCTCAAGTAGTACCAAAAGGGCCATTTCCTAGGGATTTGCCCTGGGTGTTCCAAGTCAGTATTTTGGAGGGGGGTTTTCCAATAAGGGCAGGCGCCGGGGGGTTTCCAAAAAGGTTTTTAGTACAGGGGCATTTCTAGGCAGCCTGGGGTGTTACCAAGTAGTATTGGAGTATTTCTAGGCGGCCCGGGGTGTTTCCAAGTAGTTTTAGGGCATTTTGGAGAATTCTCAACAGCATGTGGGTGCTTCTCTCGAATTCCGGGTTCTTGTCCCTAAACAGAAAAGCTGGCGCTCCATTCACTTACAATAGTCCGCGAGCCTCTCCTGTGTCAGGAATCTGGAAGTGAAGCGGGGCGGCTCACTGGGGCACAGCTAGGGGAGTATGAGGGATGCTTTGACTCCTTCCCAGCCACTTACTCTCATCAGGGTTGGGCGCCGCCAGGATGGCGCTATGCTGTTTCTTCACTTGCTCCACGTCCTCCGAATTCTAAATGCACCCCCCGGATTCCCCCCCCGCGGACCGGAAGGGTTTTCAGGTATCAGGGGGGTGAGGACGCCGGCAGACGGGGGGGGAGGGATATCACCGGGAGAAGCGATCAGGGAAGAAATCTCGTTATTTACTCAACTTAACCAGTAATTGCTCTACTTTGTCTTGTGGCAGCGACAGGCGACTTCCTCGGTACCTGGAGCGACGGCGTCTACACAGAGGACGCGGGCGCTGATTACTCCACACACTGATTACCAGACAATTAGGAGGAAACCACCGGCGGCCATGTGCAGCCGCGGAGTACGGGGAAGGCGGCAATAACAATGGGGCGCAAGCGTGACAACTAACAGCACAACTGTCTCTGTAGCCCATAGCAACCAATCAGAGCTCATAGCAACCAGTCAGAGCCAATAGCAACCAATCAGAGCCCATAGCGACCAGTCAGATTTTAAAAATAGCAAACCAATCAGGTCATAGCGACCAATCAACCCATAGCGCCCAATCAGAGCCATAGCGACCAGTCGAGCCCTTTAGAAACCAGTCACAGTCCATAGAACCAATCAGAGCTCATAGCACCAATCAGATCCATAGCGCCCAAATCAGAGCCCATAGCAACCAAGCTCATAGTGCCCAAATCAGAGCTCTTATATCCAAGTCATAGAAACCCCAATCAGTCCCCACAGAAACCATCAGAGCCATAGCAACCAATCAGAGCCCAAAGAAAAATTCAGAGCCCTTAAAAACCAGAGCCCTACAACAATCAAGCCCATAGAAACCAAAATCGAGCCCATAGCAACCAAATAAAAAGCTCATAGTACCAATCAGAGCTCAAAAAAACCAAATCACACCCATAACAACCAATCAAAGCTCATAGCCCCAAATCAGAGCCCACAGCAACCAATAAAGATCCCTAATAAGAAACCCAAACAGAGCTCATACGACCAATCAGACCCCAAATACCCGACCAATCCGAGCTCTTAGCAACCAACCCGAGCCCCCAATAGCCCAACCAATCAGGCTCATACACCAATCAGAGCCCAAAAAATTAGAAAAAAACCAATCAGACCATAACAACCAATAAAAGCTCATAGCAGCCAATCAGAGCCCACAGCAACCAATCAGAGCCCATAGCAACCAATCAGAGCTATAAGCAACCAATCAGAGCTCATAGCGACCAATCCGAGCTCTTAGCCACCAATCCGAGCCCCTTAGAACCAAATCCGGCCTATACCCAAACCAATCGGGGCCCATGGGCCACCAATCAGAGCCCAAGAAAAACCAATCAGAGCTCAACACCAATCAGAGCCATACCACCATCAGAGCCCATAGAAACCCAATCAGAGCCCATAGTCCCCCAAATCAGGCTTCCAGAGCAAACCAGTCAGAGCCCAAGGTTAACCAATCAGAGCTCATAGCAACTAATCAGAGCTCTTACCCAAACCCAATCAGAGTCCATAGAAACCCAAAAGAGCCCATAGCGACCAATCAGAGCCAAAATAAGCACCAATCAGAGCCCATAACAACCAATCAGAGCTCATAGCCCAATCAGAGCCCCATAGCCACCAATCAGAGCCCATAGCACCAATCGGGAAGCCCATAGTAGCAACCATCAGAGCCATAGTCCACCAATCAGAGCTCATAGCACAATAGAGCCATAAGTCCCAAAGGTCGAGAACTAGTCAGAGCCATAGTAACCAATCAGAGTCATAGCAACTAATCAAGCCATAGCCAAAAATCAGAGTCCATAGCAACCAATCAGGCCATAGCAACCAATCAGAGCCCATAGCACCAATCAAGCCAAGACCATCAAGCCACACACCAATCAGAGCTCATAGCCACCAATCAGAGCCAAGCCACCAGTCAGAGCCATTGCCACCAAATCAGAGCCATAGCACCAATCAGAGCCAAGAAAACAACCATATAAACCAATGGGGCACCCAAAACCAAACCATACAACCAATCAGGGATCATGGCAACCAATCAGAGCTCCGCTTTCATTTCTTAGTGATCTGGGAAAATGAAAGCTGAGCTCTGATTGGTTGCTATGGACTCTGATTGGTTACTATGGGCAATAGAGACAGTCTTAATGTTGGGCATCGCAACCCTGTTCCCGGCACTGATTGGTTGCTATGGGCTCTTATTGGTTGCTATGGGCTCTTATTAGTTGCTATGAGCAACAAGGACAGTCTTACTGCGGGACCTTCATACTTTAAGGCCCCAAACACCACCAAACCCCACGTGAACTCCATAAAATCAAACCTCTATTACACAACTGAGGGAGGTTTTATCTCTAATTCTGCCTCACAAATAATTTTGGGGGGGTTTTTCATGACATTATATGGTACCAATTAAAAATAGGACTTGTCCCACAGAACAAGCCTCATCCGGGAAAAAATTAAAAAGAAGATGGGAAGGAAAAAACAGAATATCTAAAAATATTCACCTCATAGAAGTGACCAAAGGGTTGTGCTAAATGTCTGGGCCCCACTGATCGCTAAAAATAGGGACTGGGGCCGTCCGTCGTTGGGGGAGGCTTTGGGTGGAGCTGCGGTCACACGTGCGCTGCTGCCCCATTCAGAGTCTATGGGGGCGATGAGCAGAGCCAAATACAACATCTGGATATCTTCACCGGCCCCACTGACTCTTGACAGGGCAGCAGTGCGCACGTTCAACCCCTGCTCTGCTCATGGAAGGACGGGGATGGGAGCCCTGTTTGTAGTGATCCCTGGGACCCCAGCGGTCAGACCCCACCAGTGCAAAGAAGAAGCCGCACAGGGGCCTGTGTGGAAAATGGCGGCGAGGGTAACGCCCGGGGCAGCGATCAGCGCGACCTCACCTGCTCGAAGAACTCATCCATAAAGTGGTCCCGGTCCACGTGCACGATCTCCTCATCATCATCACTATCTTTAGCCTGCGAGGAAAACAGAGACAGTCAGGAGGGAAGCTTTACTGTCACAGCACAGACCCCAGAGGAGCAGACCCCCCAAAATACTGACACAGAGCGCACACACCACACAGGAGCAGACCCCCCAAAATACTGACTCCTGAATTACTGACACAGAGCGCACACACCACACAGGAGCAGACCCCCCGAAATACTGACCCCCTGAGTTACTGACACAGAGCGCACACACCACACAGGAGCAGACCCCCAAAATACTGACACAGAGCGCACACACCACACAGGAGCAGACCCCCCAAATTACTGACACAGAGCGCACACCACACAGGAGCAGACCCCCCAAATTACTGACACAGAGCACACACACCCCCACAGGGCACCCCCAACATTACTGACACAGAGCTCACACCACACAGGAGCAGACCCCCAAATTACTGACACAGAGCGCACACACCACACGGGAGCAGACCCCCAAATTACTGACACAGAGCGCACACACCACACAGGAGCAGACCCCCCAAATTACTGACACAGAGCGCACACACCACACAGGAGCACCCCCAACATACTGACACAGAGCGCACACACACCACACAGGAGCAGACCCCCCAAATTACTGACACAGAGCGCACACCACACAGGAGCACCCCCAACATACTGACACAGAGCGCACACACCACACAGGAGCAGACCCCCCAAAATACTGACCCCTGAATTACTGACACAGAGCGCACACACCACACAGGAGCAGACCCCCAAAAATTGCTGAACGAGCGACACCACACGGGAAGCAACCCCCCTCAAATTTATATACTGAAACAGAGCGCACACACCACACAGGAGCAGACCCCCCGAAATACTGACACAGAGCGCACACCACACAGGAGCAGACCCCCCAAATTACTGACACAGAGCGCACACCACACAGGAGCAGACCCCCCAAATTACTGACACCGAGCGCACCCACCACACAGGAGCACCCCCAACATCCGGACACAGAGCGCACCACCACACAGGAGAAACCCCCAAAAAGACCCCCAAATTACTGAACAGAGCGCACACACCACACAGGAGAGACCCACCAAATTTAAACTGACACAGAGCGCACCACACCACACAGGAGCAGGAAAAAAAAAACCCCAAAAATACGACCCCTGATTTCTGACACAGAGCGCACACACCACAAGGAGCACCCCCAAAAAACCCAATACTGACACAGGAGCGCACCCCACCACAAGGAGCAGACCCCAAATTACTGACACAGAGCGCACACACCACACAGGAGCAGACCCCCAAATTACTGACACAGAGCGCACACACCACACAGGAGCACCCCCAACATACTGACACAGAGCGCACACACCACACAGGAGCAGACCCCCAAATTACTGACACAGAGCGCACACCACACATGAGCACCCCCCACATACTGACACAGAGCGCACACACCACACAGGAGCAGACCCCCCAAAATACTGACCCCTGAATTACTGACACAGAGCGCACACACCACACAGGAGCAGACCCCCCGAAATACTGACCCCTGAATTACTGACACAGAGCGCACACACCACACAGGAGCAGACCCCCAAATTGCTGACACAGAGCACACACCACACAGGAGCAGACCCCCCGATATACTGACACAGAGCGCACACCACACAGGAGCAGACCCCCCGAAATACTGACCCCCTGAGTTACTGACACAGAGCGCACACACCACACAGGAGCAGACCCCCATATTACTGTCGCCCTTAGTTACTTACACAGGGGCGGCACAACCACACAGGAGCAGCCCCCCAAATTATGACACAGAGGCCCACACACCACACAGGACAGACCCCGAAATTACTGACCCTGACGTTACTGACACAGAGCGCCACAACACACAGGAGCAGACCCCTGAAATACTGACCCCCTGAGTTACTGACACAGAGCGCACACACCACACAGGAGCAGACCCCCCAAAATACTGACACAGAGCGCACACACCACACAGGAGCAGACCCCCCAAAATACTGACCCCTGAATTACTGACACAGAGCGCACACACCACACAGGAGCAGACCCCCAAAAACGGGACACAGAGCGCACACACACCACACAGGAGCAGACCCCCGAAATACTGACCCCTGAATTACTGACACAGAGCGCACACACCACACAGGAGCAGACCCCCAAATTACTGACACAGAGAACACACACCACACAGGAGCAGACCCCCAAATTACTGACACAGAGCGCACACACCACACAGGGGCAGACAGACAAAATTATCGGCACACACATTTACTAACACCCTAAATTACTGACACCTGAGATTACAGACACCCACATTTACCCACGGCTGAAATTACGGACAACCACATTTACTGACATCTGCATTTACTGACACAGAGCCAACATACCCCACAGGATCACCCGACGGACACCAGAGCCTCAGTAGTGCAGCCCCAGGCTATGACGTTTAGTGATCAGATCTTAGCTTAGAACAGATCACAAAACGGATCTCACAAGACGAGCGTATTATAATCATTCACAGGGGACATACGCGCTATTGGCAGGAGGCCCCCCCACAACTGAGAACATAAAAATCAGAACATTCAAGATACTTTTTTTCATGGGATTTCATTGGTCCAACTTAAAGTATTATAGAAGTAACCAGGAGAGTAATATCCACATGACTGACCCTTAACATGACCCTTGCCAGTTACCCTGTGACCCCGTCTTCTCTGTCACTCTCTAGGTTATTATAGTAGATGTAACCAGACGAGCCATATACACATAACTGACCCTTAACATGACCCTTGCTAGTTACCCCAAGCCCCCATCTCCTCTGTCACCATCTTGGTTATTATAGGTGAAGGAACCAGATGAGCCATATACATGACTGACCCTTAACATGACCTTTGCTAGTTACCCCGAGCCCCCCCCCCCTCCTTGTCACCATTTTGGCTATTATAGAAGTGACCAGAAAAAACGTATACACATGGTTTAAGGAAAAAAAGACAATATCCAGTTTCTTCAGGGATATCTATACAATCCAAGTTGATTGAAGAATCACAGGTTAAAACATGGTCCACAGGATTACAAACAGACGCATTTCAGGCTCTTAGTCGTATAGACAAGATTAACCCTTAACATGACCCTGTTAGTTACCTCTAGCCCCGTCTTCTCTGTCACCATCTTCGTTCTTATAGGAGAAGTCACCAGATGAGCCATATACAAATGACTGACCCTTAACATGACCCAGTTAGTTACCCTGAGCCCCCATCTTCTCTGTCACCATCTTGGTTATTATAGAAGTGACCAAAGGAGCCATATAGACATGACTGACCCTTAACATGACCCTGTTAGTAACACTGAGCCCCCGTCTCCTCTGTCACCATCTTAGTTATTATAGAAGAAGTGACAAGATGAGCCATATACACATGATTGACCCTTAACATGACCCTGTTAGTTACCTTGAGCCATTGTCTTCTCTGTCACCATATTGGTTGTTATAGGAGAAGTGACAAGATGAGACATATAGACATGCTTGACCCTTAACATGACCCTGTTAGTTACTCCAAGCCCTTGTATTCTCTGTCACCATCTTGGTTATTATAGGAGAAGTGACCAGATGAACCTTATACACATGACTGACCCTTAACATGACCCAGTTAGTTACCCCGAGCCCCCGTCTCCTGTTACCATATTGGTTATTATATTAGAAGTAAGCAGCCAAGCCATACACACGATTGACCCTTAACATGATCCTGTTAGTTACCCCGAGCCCCATCTTCTCTGTCGCCATCTTCGTTCTTATAGGAGAAGTCACCAGATGAGCCATATACACATGACTGACCCTTAACATGACCCTTGCTAGTTACCCCGAGCCCCATCTTCTCTGTCGCCATCTTCGTTCTTATAGGAGTAGTGATCAGATGAGCCAAAGACATGACTGACCCTTAACATGACCCTTGCGAGCCCCCATCTTCTCTGTCATCTTGGCCATAACTCTTAACAATGTAATTCCCGCCTCAAAGTACAAGGTAAAAGCCTTAATATTCGTTATCATTACCCAGAAAGCCCCAGGACTCAGGTTCTCCAGGGCAACTGGCTCACAAAATGGCCGCCTGCACTATTACAAGACATAACATGGAGTTTATTAACCATAAGTGATTGATGATTTGCAAGGTATAGATAGAGAGCTGCCATTCAGGATTCTAGAAAAGCTGGGTGCAGCCCCCAACGGTGGCCATGTTGGTTGTCACTCTGATTCTGTAGTTTTGGGTCAGTCTGGGGTCATATAAATCACCGTGTAAACATGGAGGCGCTATCATATCCCAGCGGCCATGCGCCCGACTGAATAACGCACAGTGACGGGAGGTGGGTGGGAGCGGCTGCAGATTATCCTGTAGGTCAAACAGCAAGATGGAGTCATCCCAGCGCTGGGCAGGAGTAGGACCTGCAAAGCTAATCCAAGGGGGGCTTCAAGGGTTAACAGGGTGCGGGCAGGGAGGTATATTTAGTAACCCTGCTGATACATCACAGGACGGAGATCACAGACTACTGACAAGGTCACACAGCGTGTAACACAAGCCGCCAGATGAAGCACAGCGCAGCTGTTTGGAGAGAGGGCGGCGGACACTTCTAGATGTGATGGGAGCTAGGACCTGAGGAAGCGCCAGCGAGAAACGCGGTGTCCTGTTATATGTAATAAATCTCCAGTCTTAGCGCCACTTTATGCCCTTATATTGAGCTCTATTCTAGCAGTATAATGTCACACAAGCTATGGTCTCACGTCTCTGGGACCGGACCTGCACAACAAAATCACCCCAAAAATCAAAAGTGATGCTCAGACCGTCATAAGAGTGTAATACCACCAACAGCCTGCAGGTGTCATTGTCATTCACCAATATAAAGCCATAGAAACACATTAGACCGAACACATTGACCTGAAGAAGTGCTGGTTCCAGCGAGAAACGCGTTGTCCTGTTATATGTAATAAGTCTCCAGTCTTAGCGCCAATTTATGCGCTTATTGTGTGCACTATTCTAGCAGTATTTTCTCTCTACATAAAGGGAACTAATGTCACACAAGCTATGGTCTCACGTCTCTGGGGCCGGGACTGCACATCATCACCCCAAACATCAAAAGTGATGCTCGGACCGGCATTGTCAATCACCGATACAGAGCCAAAGAACACATTAGACAGAACACATTGACCTGAAGAAGAGCTGGTTCCAGTGTGAAACGTGTTGTCCTGTACTTGCTTTATTGTTTTAATTAATATTATCACTAGTCTGTGATAATATTGCCTAATAAAGAGCCCCAGAGCAACCCTTTCTCCACCCTAGGGTGATGTTACTGTATTATGCCATTAGCGTGGGCCTGCGCGAAAAATTCACCCCAAAAGTGATGTTCAGTCCCTCATAAGAAGGTAATACCAACCAAGTCTACAGGTGTTACTGTCATTCAGCAACTAAGAACCATGGGAACACATTACACAGAACACATTGACCTGAAGAAGTGCTGGTTTCAGTGTGAAATGCGTCGTCCTGTACTTGCTTTATTGTTTTATTTAAAGCGCAATTACGTATTAAAATTATTCATTATTATGTGGCAATATTGCCTCATAAAGAGTCACAGAGCAACCCTTTCTCCACCAGAGGATGATGCTACTGTATTATGTCATCAGCGTGGGCCTGCGCAACAACATCACCCCCAAAAGTGATGCTCACACACTCATAAGAAGGTAATACCAACACAGACTACAGGTGTCACTGTGAACGATGCCCTTTAAATCTTTACCTGTGACCAGAGCCCTATAAATCTTTACCTGTGACCGGAGCCCTTTACCTGTGACCAGAGCCCTATAAATCTTTAAACCCTTTACCCGGAGCCCTTTACAAACTTTACCTTTGACCGGACCCTTTAACATCTTTACCTGTGACCAGAGCCCTTTACATCGTTACCTGTGAACGATGCCCTTTAAATCTTTACCTGTGACCAGAGCCCTTTAAATCTTTACCTTTGACGGGAGCCCTTTACATGTTTACCTGTGACCCGTGCCCTTTACATCTTTACCTGTGACGGGAGCCCTTTACATCTTTACTTGTGACCGGTGCTCTTTACATCTTTACCTGTGACGGGAGCCCTTTACATCTTTACCTGTGACGGGAGCCCTCCACATCTCTACCTGTGACGGACCCTTTACATCTTTAAACCCGTGACGGGAGCCCTTTACATCTTTACCTGTGACCGGTGCCCTTTATATCTTTACCTGTGACGGGAGCCCTTTACATCTTTACTTGTGACCGGTGCTCTTTACATCTTTACCTGTGACGGGAGCCCTCCACATCTCTACCTGTGACGGGAGCCCTTTACATCTTTACCTGTGAGCGGTGCCCTTTATCTCTTTACCTGTGACGGGAGCCCTAAACATCTTTACCTGTGACCGGAGCCCTTTAAATCTCTATCTGTGACCGGAGCCTTTTACATCTTTACCTGTGACCGGAGCCCTTCACATCTTTACCTGTGACCGGAGCCCTTTACATCTTTACCTGTGACCGGAGCCATTTACATCTTTACCTGTGACGGGAGCCCTTTACATCTTTACCTGTGACCGGAGCCATTTACATCTTTACCTGTGACCAGAGCCCTTTACATCTTTACCTGTGACCGGAGCCCTTCACATCTTTACCTGTGATGGGAGCCCTTTACATCTTTACCTGTGACCGGAGCCCTTTACATCTTTACCTGTGACCGGAGCCCTTTACATCTTTACCTGTGACCGGAGCCCTATAAATCTTTACCTGTGACCAGAGCCCTTTACATCTTTACCTGTGACCAGAGCCCTATAAATCTTTACCTGTGACCGGAGCCCTTTACATCTTTACCTGTGACCAGAGCCCTATAAATCTTTACCTTTGACGGGAGCCCTTTACATCTTTACCTGTGACGGGAGCCCTTTACATCTTTACCTACTTCTTTACCTGTGACCGTAGCCCTGTAAATCTTTACCTGTGACGGGAGCCCTTTACATCGTTACCTGTGACGGGAGCCCTTTACATCTTTACCTGTGACGGAAAAGGCCCTTTACTTTCTTTCCCTTTGTGACGGGAAGACCTTTACATCTTTACCTGTGACCAGAGCCCTATAAATCTTTACCTGTGACCGGAGCCCTTTACATCTTTACCTGTGACCGGAGCCCTTTACATCTTTACCTGTGACCGGAGCCCTTTACATCTTTACCTGTGACCGGAGCCCTTTACATCTTTACCTGTGACGGGAGCCCTTTACATCTTTACCTGTGACCGGAGCCCTTTACATCTTTACCTGTGACGGGAGCCCTTTACATCTTTACCTGTGTCCTGAGACCTTAACATCTTTACCTGTGACCGGAGCCCTTTACATCTTTACCTGTAACGGGAGCCCTTTACATCTTTACCTGTGTCCGGAGTCCTTTACATCTTTACCTGTGACGGGAGCCCTTTACATCTTTACCTGTGACGGGAGCCCTTTACATCTTTACCTACATCTTTACCTGTGACCGGAGCCCTTTACATCTTTACCTGTGACGGGAGCCCTTTACATCTTTACCTGTGACGGGAGCCCTTTACATCTTTACCTGTGACGGGAGCCCTTTACATCTTTACCTGTGACCGGAGCCCTTTACATCTTTACCTGTGACCAGAGCCCTTTACATCTTTACCTGTGACCGGAGCCCTTTAAATCTCTACCTGTGACCGGAGCCCTTTACATCTTTACCTGTGACCGGAGCCCTATAAATCTCTACCTGTGACCGGAGCCCTTTACATCTTTACCTGTGACCGGAGCCCTTTAAATCTCTACCTGTGACCGGAGCCCTTCACATCTTTACCTGTGACCGGTGCCCTTTAAGCAAGAGGAATCTAATGTGTCACAGAGGATTCCATTCCGGAATGTTCCGATAGGAAAGCTCCGACCTGTGAACATTACAACCAGCAATCACCTACTCCCCGCCCCTACCCCCTCCATAACAGGAGGGAGACCAGGGCACCGTCGCCTCGCTTTATGGCAGACGCTGGAAAGTCGTCCATTCAGAGCGGCGTCTCTAGTGAGTCAGGTCGTATGGGCTGTAATCAGAGCGAGCGGCGGGAGGGGAAGGAACAAAAGGGCCGATCAGTGTCTCGGCGGGAGCCCCGGCCATTATCCTCGTGCGTACTCGCTCCATTCACTGCATCAATGGCCCCGCCAGCGCACGTGACGCAGCGACGGCAGCAATGTCACGGCCCCGCGCCCGCCCGCGCCATTCATCAGCAACGGCCCCTGAGCCATCCTCAGCCGGCAGAGTATAGAGCCTATCAGGATGGTGGAATAACCGAGGCACGCTAATGAACGGGCCAACTGTGTATCTAATCCTGTCCTGTGTGATACTGTCTGCTGAGCTGTATCTAATACTCTCCTGTGTGATACCCTGCTGAGCTGTGTATCTAATCCTATCCTGTGTGATACCGTCTGCTGAGCTGTGTATCTAATCCTATCCTGTGTGATACCATCTGCTGAGCCGTGTATCTAATCCTATCCTGTGTGATACTGTCTAGTGAGCCGTGTATCTAATCCTATCCTGTGATACTATCTGCTGAGCTGTGTATCTAATCCTATCCTGTGTGATACTATCTGTTGAGCTGTGTATCTAATCCTATCCTGTGTGATACTGTCTGCTGAGCCGTGTATCTAATCCTATCCTGTGTGATACCATCTGCTGAGCCGTGTATCTAATCCTATCCTGTGTGATACTGTCTGCTGAGCTGTGTATCTAATCCTATCCTGTGTGATACCATCTGCTGAGCTGTGTATCTAATCCTATCCTGTGTGATACTGTCTGCTGAGCCGTGTATCTAATCCTATCCTGTGTGATACCGTCTGCTGAGCCGTGTATCTAATCCTATCCTGTGTGATACTGTCTGCTGAGCCGTGTATCTAATCCTATCCTGTGTGATACCATCTGCTGAGCTGTGTATCTAATCCTATCCTGTGTGATACTGTCTGCTGAGCTGTGTATCTAATCCTCTCCTGTGTGATACCCTGCTGAGCTGTGTATCTAATCCTATCCTGTGTGATACCGTCTGCTGAGCTGTGTATCTAATCCTGTCCTGTGTGATACCGTCTGCTGAGCTGTGTATCTAATCCTATCCTGTGTGATACCATCTGCTGAGCCGTGTATCTAATCCTATCCTGTGTGATACTCTCTGCTGAGCCGTGTATCTAATCCTATCCTGTGTGATACTGTCTGCTGAGCTGTGTATCTAATCCTATCCTGTGTGATACCCTCTGATTAGCTGTATCTAATCCTATCCTGTGTGATACCATCTGCTGAGCTGTGTATCTAATCCTATGCTGTGTGATACCGTCTGCTGAGCTGTGTATCTAATCCTATGCTGTGTGATACCGTCTGCTGAGCTGTGTATCTAATCCTATCCTGTGTGATACTGTCTGCTGAGCTGTGTATCTAATCCTATCCTGTGTGATACTGTCTGCTGAGCTGTGTATCTAATCCTATCATGTGTGATACTGTCTGCTGAGCTGTGTATCTAATCCTATCCTGTGTGATACCATCTGCTGAGCTGTATATGTAATCCTATCCTGTGTGATACCATCTGCTGAGCTGTATATGTAATCCTATCCTGTGTGATACCGTCTGCTGAGCTGTGTATCTAATCCTGTCCTGTGTGTTACTGTCTGCTGAGCTGTGTATCTCCTCCTATCCCCTGTGTTACCATCTGCTGAGCTGTGTATCTTATCCTATCCTGTGTGATACTGTCTGCTGAGCTGTGTATCTGATCCTATCCTGTGTGATACCGTCTGCTGAGCTGTGTATCTAATCCTATCCTGTGTGATACTGTCTGCTGAGCTGTGTATCAAATCCTATCCTGTGTTATACTGTCTGCTGAGCCGTGTATCTTATCCTATCCTGGGTGATATCGTCTACTGAGCCGTGTATCTAATCCTATCATGTGTGATACCGTCGGCTGAGCTGTGTATCTAATCCTATCCTGTGTGATACCATCTGCTGAGCTGTGTATCTAATCCTATCCTGTGTGATACTGTCTGCTGAGCTGTGTATCCAATCCTATCCTGTGTGATACCATCTGCTGAGCTGTATATGTAATCCTATGCTGTGTGATTCGGTCTGGTGAGCTGTGTTTCGTATCCTATGCTTTGTGATACTGTCTGCTGAGCTGTGTATCTTATCCTATCCTGTGTGATACCGTCTGCTGAGCTGTGTATCTAATCCTATCCTGTGTGATACCGTCTGCTGAGCTGTGTATCCAATCCTATGATGTGTGATACCGTCTGCTGAGCTGTGTATCTTATCCTCTCCTGTGTGATACCGTCTGCTGAGCTGTGTATCTAATCCTATCCTGTGTGATACCGTCTGCTGAGCTGTGTATCTTATCCTCTCCTGTGTGATACCGTCTGCTGAGATGTGTAGCTAATACTATCCTGTGTGATACCGTCTGCTGAGCTGTGTATCTTATCCTCTCCTGTGTGATACCGTCTGCTGAGCTGTGTATCTAATCCTATCCTGTGTGATACCGTCCTCATAATACAGTACAGTAGATTTGTACAGAAATCGGATTAAGATTTCTACAAATGAAACCAATTATAATATCAATACGGACAAGAGCTGACGCCCCCGGGACCCATCCTGCGCTGCGCCCTGAGGGTCGGACAGATGGGTGAGCTCTGCTCTCTTGTGCCCGGTCAGCATTCTGTCCAACGTCTACAATGCACCCAACTCCGAATGACGGCACAAGAGGCACCAGCGGTGGTCGGAGCAGATGATGTATGGTGGGGGGGGTGGGGGGGGGACAATGGAGGGAAACGCGTCAGAGCAAACGGAGGCAGCGGGAGGTGCAAGGCACAAAGGAGAGGGACGGAGAAAAGGGTGACACTGGGGGAGCGTCCGCCATCACCCTGCCCTGTAGAGCGAGGAGAAGAGGGTGACACGGGGAGCGTCCGCCATCACCTGCCCTGTAGAGCTATGGAGAAGAGGGTGACACCGGGGGAGGTGCCATCACCCTGCCCTGTAGACGAGAAAGGGGTGCACCGGGGGACGTCCGCCATCACCCTGCCCTGTAGAGCGATGGAGAAGAGGGTGACACCGGGGGAGCGTCCGCCATCACCCTGCCCTGTAGAGCGAAGGAGAAGAGGGTGACACCGGGGGAGCGTCCGCCATCACCCAGCCCTGTAGAGCGATGCAGAAGAGGGTGACACCGGGGAGCCTCGCCATCACTGCCCTGTAGAGCGATGGAGAAGAGGGTGATACTGAGGGAGCGTCCGCCATCACCCTGCCCTGTAGAGCGATGGAGAAGAGGGTGACACAGGGGAGCGTCCGCCATCACACTGCCCTGTAGAGCGATGGAGAAGAGGGTGACACCAGGGGAGCGTCCACCATTACCCTGCCCTGTAGAGCGACGGAGAAGAGGGTGACACCGGGGAGCGTCCGCCATCACCCTGCCCTGTAG
Organism: Phyllomedusa bahiana; assembly: GCA_025379985.1. NCBI lineage: Eukaryota > Metazoa > Chordata > Amphibia > Anura > Hylidae > Phyllomedusa > Phyllomedusa bahiana. The sequence continues at coordinate 63,392 of JAODAL010008372.1, read as the reverse complement.
AGCGATGGAGAAGCGGGGGACACCGGGGAGCGTCCGCCATCACCCTGCCCTGTAGAGCGATGGAGAAGAGGGTGACACCGGGGGAGCGTCCGCCATCACCCTGCCCTGTAGAGCGATGGAGAAGAGGGTGACACCGGGGGAGCGTCCGCCATCACCCTGCCCTGTAGAGCTATGGAGAAGAGGGTGACACCGGGGGAGCGTCCGCCATCACCCTGCCCTGTAGAGCGATGGAGAAGAGGGTGACACCGGGGGAGCGTCCGCCATCACCCTGCCCTGTAGAGCGATTGAGAAGAGGGAGACACCGGGGGAGCGTCCGCCATCACCCTGCCCTGTAGAGCTATGGAGAAGAGGGTGACACCGGGGGAGCGTCCGCCATCACCCTGCCTGTAGAGCTATGGAGAAGAGGGTGACACGGGGAGCGTCCATCACCCTCCCGTAGAGGATGGAGAAGAGGGTGACCCGGGAACTCATCACCGCCTGTAGAGGATGGAGAAGAGGTGACACCGGGGAGCGTCCGCCATCACCCTGCCCTGTAGAGGATGGAGAAGAGGGTGACACCGGGGAAGCTCCCCATCACCTGCCCTGTAGAGCGATGGAGAAGAGGTGACACCGGGGAGCTCCCCATACCGCCCTGTAGAGGATGGAGAAGAGGGTGACCGGGGGAGCGTCCATCACCCTGCCTGTAGACGACGGAGAAGAGGGTGACACCGGGGGAGCGTCCGCATCACCTGCCCTGTAGACGATGGAGAGAGGGTGACACCGGGGAGCTCCCATACCCTGCCTGTAGAGCGATGGAGAAGAGGGTGACACCGGGGGAGCGTCCGCCATCACCCTGCCTGTAGAGCGATGGAGAAGAGGGTGAACCGGGGAGCGTCCCCATCACCTGCCCTGTAGAGCATGGAAGAGGGTGACACCGGGGAGCGTCCCATCACCCTGCCCTGTAGAGCGATGGAGAAGAGGGTGACACCGGGGAGCGTCGCATCACCCTGCCCTGTAGAGTATGAGAAGAGGGTGACACGGGGGAGCGTCCGCCTTCACCCTGCCCTGTAGACGATGGAGAAGAGGGTGACACCGGGGAGCGTCCGCATCACCCTGCCTGTAGAGTATGAGAAGAGGGTGACACGGGGAGCTCCGCCATACCCTGCCTGTAGAGCGATGGAGAAGAGGGTGACACCGGGGAGCTCCGCACACCTGCCTGTAGAGCATGGAGAAGAGGGTGAACCGGGGGAGCGTCCGCCATCACCCTGCCCTGTAGAGATGGAGAAGGGTGACACCGGGGAGCTCCCCATCACCCTGCCCTGTAGAGCGATGCAGAAGAAGTTGACACCGGGGGAGCGTCCGCCATCACCCTGCCCTGTAGAGCTATGGAGAAGAGGGTGACACCGGGGGAGCTTCCGCCATCACCCTGCCCTGTAGAGCTATGGAGAAGAGGCTGACACCGGGTGAGCGACCGCCATCACCCTGCCATGTAGAGATGGAGAAGAGGGTGACACCGGGGGAACGTCCACCATCACCCTGCCCTGTAGAGCGATGGAGAAGAGGGTGACACCGAGGGAGCGGCCGTCATCACCCTGCCCTGTAGAGCGATGGAGAAGAAGGTGACACCGGGGGAGTGTCCGCCATCACCCTGCCCTGTAGAGCGATGGAGAAGAGGGTGACACTGGGGGAGCGTCCATCACCCTGCCCTGTAGAGCGATGGAGAAGAGGGTGACACCGGGTGAGAGTCCGCCATCACCCTGCCCTGTAGAGCCATGGAGAAGATGGTGACACCGGGGGAGCGTCCATCACCCTGCCCTGTAGAGCGATGGAGAAGAGGGTGACACCGGGGGAGCGTCCGCCATCACCCTGCCCTGTAGAGGGATGGAGAAGAGGGTGACACCGGGGAAGCATCCACCATCACCCAGCCCTGTAGAGCGATGAAGAAGAGGGTGACACCGGGGGAGCGTCCGCCATCACCCTGCCCTGTAGAGCGATGGAGAAGAGGGTGACACTGGGGGAGCGTCCGCCATCACCTTGCCCTGTAGAGCTATGGAGAAGAGGGTGACACCGGGGGAGCGTCCGCACCATCACCCTGCGCTGGAGAGTGATGGAGATAGAGGGATGACACCGGGGAGCTCCGCCATCACCCTGCCCTGTAGAGCTATAGAGAAGAGGGTGACACCGGGGGAGCGTCCGCCATCACCCTGCCCTGTAAAGCTATGGAGAAGAGGGTGACAACAGGGGAGTGTCCGCCATTACCCTGCCCTGTAGAGAGAGGTAGAAGATGGTGACACCGGGGGGAGCATCCACCATCACCCTGCCCTGTAGAGCAATGGAGAAGAGGGTGACACCGGGGGAGCGTCCGCCATCACCCTGCCCTGTAGAGTGATGGAGAAGAGGGTGACACCGGGGGAGCGTCCGCCATCACCCTGCCCTGTAGAGAGTTGGAGAAGAGGGTGACACCGGGGGAGCATCCACCATTACCCTGCCCTGTAGAGCTATGGAGAAGAGGGTGACACCGGGGGGAGCATCCACCATCACCCTGCCCTGTAGAGCTATGGAGAAGAGGGTGACACCGGGGGAGCGTCCGCCATCACCCTGCCCTGTAGAGCTATGGAGAAGAGGGTGACACCGGGGGAGCTTCCACCATCACCCTGCCCTGTTGAGCTATGGAGAAGAGGGTGACACCGGGGGAGCGTCTGCCATCACCCTGCCCTGTAGAGCTATGGAGAAGAGGGTGACACCAGCACCCTGCCCTGTCTTTCATTGTCCTTCGGGACATCATTAACACATCCTGCCCCGACCACCCCCTCCCGCATCCGTCGCTCCTAGAGGTCGCATCCGTTGCTCCTAGAGGTCGAGGGGTCAGGCCTACTCTGCCTAATGCTGCATTAATGAACCACAACCTCGGAGGTAATCTATATCTGCCAGTGGGACGGGTGATGGGTCCCCGGTCATGTACGGGTGACTGGTCCCCAATGGATATCTGCAGCTGATCCGTAACCAGTACACACAGGGAGAGGGCGGCTATGACACCGCCACACTGTACGCAGCACACGGCGTCATCCAACGCCATCAATGGCTGTATTCAATGGTTCTTTGAAAGTCATGTGCTCCATCTGGCTGAAGATACGAGGCCACCACTAAGCCGATGAAGCCTCAGACCCTTCTCTCCTCCCCGGGGAATGGATGGTGGCCCTTAGCCTTCACCACGACTATTATAGACCGACTGAGGCAGTGCTAATAACTAACGTGCTAATAACTATGGCGGATTCGGAGATATTGGCATCATTATTTATCATTAGAATATTACTAAGATCTGTTTCAGGAAGGCATAAGGGTATGTTCACATGGTGTATCGGGGCGTGTGCAGTACGCGCGCCTATAAGCTGGGTGTTTTGGAAGCATGCGCTGATCAGCACGTATTCCCAAAACACGGGGGGCTGGCCGGGGTCATCACATGTAGCGCCCCGAACAATTGACATGTCACTTTTTCTCCCCGGGTGTACAATACAATGTGTAATCCATAGTTGTCTATGAGCGCTATGAATTACCGTAATTATGTTGCGCATTTCGCCATGTATAACGTGCAATACACGCCGAAATGCGCTCCGAAATACACGGCAAAATAAGCCTTGTGAACATACCCTAAGGGCGCTTTCACACGGAGCATTTTTGACGCTTTTTCTTTGCAGAAAGGTACAGCAGTTAATGCATCAAAAATCGCTCTGTGTGAAAATTATTTTTACGGCCGTGATTGCCTCCATAAAAAGTCTCGCGATTACGCTTGTGAATTGCGCTTCGTGTGAATGACAAGGCGGATTTTACACTATATTCAATGAGGAATGATTTGAAACTTGTCTGAGGCATTTCAAGCACGTAAAACGCTCTAAAAAAAGGCCCAAAAAACGCAGTGTGAACATACGGCGACTTCTGGCATATTTGTGCCATTTTTATCACCACGATGCTATTATAAACATTTGAGGAGTAGCGTGTTAATAAATACGCCGACTTCTGACATATTTGTGCCATCTTTATCGCCATGAATCTATTATACACAGTCTGATGCATAACGTGCTAATAAATATGGAGACTTTTGACACATTTGCGCCATTTTTATCATGAGGTTATCACCACGACTCTATTACAGACAGTCTGAGGCGCAATGTGCCAAGAAATACAGAAAATGTTGACATATTTGCGCCGTTTTTATCACCACGACTCTATTAATGTCTGGAGCGTAATGTGCTGATACATACGGCAACTTCTGAAATATTTGTGCCATTTTTATCATGAGGTCATCACCATAACTCAGCCTGAGGCGTAATGTGCTTATAAATACGGTGCATTTTGACATATTTGTGCCATCTTTATCGGCAAGAATCTATTATACACAGTCTGAGGAGAAACGTGCGAATAAATATGGAGACTTTCGACACATTTACGCCATTTTTATCTTAAGGCATCACCACGACTCTATTATGGACAGTCAGAGGCGCAATGTGCGAAGAAATACGGCAAATTTTTCTATATTTGCACCATTTTTATCACTGCGACTCTATTAAAGTCTGGGGCGTAACCTGCTGATAAATATGGTGACTTCTGACACATTTGCGCCAATTTTATCATGACTTCATCACCCCGACCCTATTATAGACAGTCTGAGGCATAATGTGCTAAGAAATACAACACATTTTTACATATTTGCGCCATTTTTTTTCACCACGCTCTATTATAGAAAGTCTGAGGTGTAATGTGCTGACAAATACGGTGACTTCTGACACATTGGCGCCATTTTTATCATGAGGTCATCATCATGTCTATTATAGACAGTCTGAGGCGCAACGTGCTGATAAATACAGCGACTTGCAACATATTTGCACCATTTTTCTCACCACGGCTCTAACCTGCTGATAAATATGGTAACTTTTTACATATTTGCGGCCTTTTTATCATGAGTTCATCACCACGACTCCATGATTGACAATCTGAGGTGCAATGTGCTGATAAATACGGTGACTTTTTACACATTTGCGCCATTTTTCTCACCACGACTCTACTAAAGCCTGGGGCGTAACTTGGTGATGAATGTGGCGACCTTTACATATTTGCGTCATTTTTTTCACCACGACTGATGAGTACGGCAACACTTTTGCGCCATTTTTTACAAGCATGGCGGCCGCTATCCACGCTGTCGAGACGACGTGCACTGTCCCCCTGGTGCCTGATATTTTTAGCAGCTTACGTCACGCACAATATGCGGCGATAACGGCCTCCATTTATGTAATTTCATTGCGGCTGTTCAGAGAAGTCACATTAATTTTACGCTCCGTGACTCTGAGCGCGGGGAAGAAGAATGAAGCGGGCAGAATAGATTTCGCCGGCCTTCCATTAGTGCGTGACGTTCAATTAATTAGCCAAACACCTTCATTTACCGCCCCCCCTCCCTCCTTGCGCTCAGTTACGTCCCAGGAGCGCGGCGAGACTCCTGCTGTGAGCTGCTATTTTCAGCCCGGGAAAGATTGGACCCCGGCTTTTTAGAAAATCACTCGACAATGTTTTCCCGCGGCTGAATACCCCAAACGATTCTATCTGGCGAAAGTCGGAGGGGGCCCTCTTTAAAATCGGACCCCTGACCCCGCGGAGCCCGAAAGGGCCCCCTAAATACCACGTTAGTCCCCCCTCACAATCACCTGACATTAATTTAAAGGGGAAAAGGACGTAAATTTGGGGCCCGGCCCGGGAGAGGGTCGAGGCAGGCGGGGGGAATTTCCATGACATGGAAAATACGGGGGTTGTCTTTTTCCCTTTAGTGTAATAAACTGAGCATGGTTCACCGGTAAAATTGTGTGGGCCTTCAGGGAACACGGCGGCCATTTTCAACAAGATGGCGGCAGGGGGAAGGATTTGGGGAAAAATTTTTCAAAAGGGCCCACCCCCCAAGTCACCCATTTTTCTACCTACATGAAAAATGAAAAAAAATGCATTTTGAGGTAGAAAGGGTTTGACCAAGTGGCCATTTAGAATTTTTCCTCAAAATTTATCCTGGGGGGCCATCTTGTTTCCCAATATGTCACTTTTTCATTTGAAACCCAAATAAAGGCCCAAAACCCCCCAATCCAATCCCCTGCCCTAGATGAAAAAATATTTTTAAATCAGCTAGGGTTATCCCAAAAACCAAAAACGCCAATCAGCAGGGCTTACAAATCCAAAAGGGCCAAATTAGCTCCCGGTTTATAAAAAAAACCATAACCCAATCAGCTGCCAGTATACAAAACCACACAGGCAATAGTTCCCCGGTTTTACAAAAAACCCACGGGCCAATCAGGCCTATTTATAAATCATCATTTTCCTTTGTTTAAAAACCATCTGTCGGTTTTTAAGCAAAAAATCAAAAAACCCAATGAGCTGCTGTTTTAAAAAGGGCCACCCAGAAATTTCTTTGCCGCTTAAAAAACCATTTAAAATATCTCCCTAGATGCAAAAAAATCATTCACAAAGAAACAAACCCAAATTGGGCTGTCGGGAAAAAAAAATTTATCCAGCCAAATTTCGGCGCCTGTTTCCCAAAACCCTTCGGGAAACCAATCCCCCCATTAAAAAAAACAAACCAAAAGGGGGCTGCCGTTTAAAAAGTCCGCACCCAAATTTCATCTCCCTGTTTTAGACCCCTCCACCCCAAAAATTGCCAAAAGGACAATCCCCTATTGACCACCCAAAAATGATGCTAAATTAACAAGTCTCCCTCCCCTTTCTTGGGCCGGTTACAAACATCTAAAATCTAGAGGTTAAAAATTTCCCCATAAAACCCCAACACCAAAAAACCCAAAATGGTTGCCAAGGGGAGTCCCCACCCAAATTTTTTCCCCTAACACAAAAACCCTCCCCAAATTTGCCAAATTAAGCCCCCCCCTTTTAACAACAAAACAACCAATAGCTTTTGGCATAGAAGTCAGCCACCCAATCATCAAACCTGCTTAAAAAGCCTTCCCATAAAAATATCCCCCTGGAAAAATTAAAAAAACAATAGCTCCCCTGCACCAAGTTCCCCACCCAATCATATGCCTGCTTAAAAACCAATAATTTATCGTAAAACCCTTTTCCCATAAAACCCAAAAACAACCAATCATTTGCGGCATCAATTTACCCAGCCAATACCCGCTGATAAAACCCCTTTGTCCCCCAAGGTCCCCTCAGGCTTTTTTCCCTTCTCAAAAGTGTCCGGCCCGCCACAGAGGGTTACTGACAGACAGAAGGACGGAGCTCGCACCACAACCAGGTATGTATGGTGGGAAGATTGTGCGGTTTTTCCCCCTGTCAATTTCCCTACAAACATTACGGGACCCCTCGTTCCCCAGAACCCAAAATGGCGTTTCCCCCCTACCCCTATGATTATCATGTTGTCCCCAGGGGGGACCCCTCCGGGCCCAAATGTTTTGGGCCCCGACCGCTTTCTGACTGAATTTTTGGGGTTTTTGTCCCTTTAAGGTACCTTTTTTTTTTTTTTTTCCCCCATCGGGACATTTTTTCCATAAATTAATGCATTTTATGTGGAAACACTCTTTAAACCCCCCCCCCTTCCCTTTTCGCTTGGTCAAAATTTAGGGGGCTCCAATTTTTTTTCCCCCCCCTTTTCCCGGAGCCATTACAAAAAATTTTTCCATCTACATAGAAGATGAGGGGGGGTTTTTTGGGGGGCAAGTTTGAAATTTTTTTTAATGTTCCCTTTTCCCCGCAACTTTGGGATTATCCCTTGGGAAAAACCGCGCAAAAATTCCAAGTGAAAAAAAAAATAAAGACTTGTGCCCTGTTTGCGGGGATTTTGTTTTTGCTTTGATTCTTCGGTATAAATGACGCGTTGTCTGTATTCTGCAGGTCGCTGCGATCACGGTGATACCAGGTATGGAGAATTTACGTTATGTTTTAGGACTAGTAACTTTTTTGTACTTCCACCTCTGGACCCCAGTGAGGGCTCGTTTTTTTGTGGGCTGAAGTGTTTTTTTTAAATAGTCCCATTATGGGAAGATTTGATTTTTGGGATTTTTTAAATTTAACATTTTTTGGGGAGGGAAAAATGAAAAAAAGAAACCCCCCACGATTTTTTTAATTTTTTTTTTCCCGTCTACAGGATTTTTTATTTTAAATTTAATAGACGGATTTAAAAAAAAGCAGATAAAAGTTATGTTTTCTTTTTGTTATTTTTTTATTTTTTAAAATGGAAAAAGGGGGGGAAATTTTAAAACAAATTTTTTTTTTTTTACTTTTTCATATACTTTAAAAAGTTTTTTTTTTAAAAAAAAAAATTAAATTTTAAAATTTGGGCCGCCCCCGGGGTTTAAAAGGGGGAGGGGGGCTGTGGGTTTGTTCTTAAGTTTAATTTTTTTTGCAAGTAAAAACAGTTTTTGTATTGATGTAACCCCAAGAAAAAAAAGGGGTGTTTTTTTTGTTTCGGTGTGAAGGAAGGGTTTTTACTTTTGTTTTGCTCTTGTCCCCCTTTTTTAGAAGTTTCACCTCATTTTCACCTATGTGCTGCTGTGGCATGTGGGTTGTCTTTCCCACTTTACATCTGCTGGGAACATGAACTACAAGGGGCCGGGATGCCCATAAGTTCGTTTGTAATGGGGAAGATGTAAACCGAAATGTTGTAAGTCGGGGACTGCCTGTAGTTCCCCTATGGTACTTAACCACTAGGGGGGCTCAATCGCTTATACCCCCTTCTACATTATATAAATAATTTAGAAGGGTGTACCAAGATGGTGGTTTTACTATTCCCTGGGCCTGCCTTTGTTGGGGCTTTTGTTCCCGGGGTTAAAGCAATCAGCACCCTACGATCGTCGCTTGGGGTCAATCGGAGAAAGAAATAGTGTGCAGGGTTTAAAAGAGTTTGGGCCCCAGCAGGGATGGGGAGCCTGCCCCCTTCCCCTTTTCCCGGAAGTTTTGGGCTGAAAAAATCTTTGTACCCCACTAAAAGGGGGACTTGTCTTTGGAAAAGTCATAGCCCCTTAAAAGGGGCACAAATAACTTTTTTTATAGTACATGTTTTTAAAGGGAGTTAATCCCTTTTGACCGCCCATTGAAAAAGATCCCGGGCAAGGGTTGTAAAATCTGCACGACGGTTCTGAAAAAAAAAATTTGGGGGGGGGAAATTTAAAAGCAGAAATTTTTTGTAAACTCAAACATCCCCCCAAAAAAAGTAAACTTCCTTCGTTTAAAACAAGTCCTCTGCCCTGGATATGCTGCGCCCGTCTGCTTGTTCCCCCCCCAGCCAGTCACTTACCTAGAAATTGTACGTTCCCCCCAGTTTCTCCCGGTTTCCCGGGGCTTTACAGTCCCCGTTCTTGGGGCGGCGAAGGTGGCAGCTAAAGAAAAAAAAGGGACCAGCGCCCCGATAACGGGTTTAAAATGTCTTGCCGACCCCTTCCATCACTTCCCAAAAGTATTGGTGTTTTTAGTGTGTTCGAGGGGTGTTGGGGAAAGTTTTGTCTTTTTTTGAAACCCGTCCCTTTTCCTCCTACTTTTCCCTGACGCTTACCTGCCGTCTTAAACTTTTCGCCCTTCCCCCGATTTTAAGTTAGCCAAACGTTTTTGTCCCCCATGCCCCCACGAGGCCAATGGAAAGCAAGTAAGTCAGCGGTTGTGACGGGTAGTTCCCCCCCAACAGCAAGCCCAACCCGTTTTTCGGCAGCCCCGGTTTGGAATACGGGGGGTTTACATGGACGCTCCATAGAGTGACTTATACCATCGCAAACCCGGGTATCCCCCCCTTGGGGGATGGTGCCCTTTTTTCCCGCAGTGCCCATTTTTTTTTAAAAAAAAATTTTAGGCTTTTTGAAACGGGGGGAAAGGGGCAAAAAAAAAAAAAGGGGGGGTTGGGTTTAAATTTAAAGGGGGTTTTCTCACCCTTGACTTTTTTCACCTCTTTCCGGGGTTTTTTCTTGGTTTCTTTTCGAATTCAGGGGGGTGTTTAGGGTTTTAAATAGGTGAAAGTAGAAGAAAAGGTTTTGAAAGCTTTACGCCCGTGCTAAACAGCCAATCAGGAGGGGGGAACAGGTCTGTAGCTATTGATCCATGCGGGAAGCTTTGGAGAGTTTTGAACAGGTTTTGGAGCTAAAGTGCCCAGCACTGGAACCTATGATGAGACACTAAAACAGGTTTTGTTTTAAAAGCGACCAGGGGGCTGTATAAAATGGAGAAAATTTGAAAGGCGGGTGGGTAAAGTGTCCAAAGAAATGGAGAATAGGGATGACACTAAAAGGTTTTGGTTCTTAGCAAACCAGCGCTGGCAGCCTTTTGGGGGAGGGGATCACACGGGGTTTTTGCTTTTGCGCCCATTTGTGGCCCAACCCTATTGGGGGAAATAAAACCCGGGTCTGTAGTTAAAAGTGTCCAGAACAGGCAACCCGGGGTTGGACAAAAAAAGGTCTGTTTTCTAAAGCGACCAGCGCTGGAGCTTTTGGGGGGATCAAAAACAGGTCTGTGCTAAAAGGCCGCCCCCAAGTGTTTGGCAGTTTCCATCGGGAAAATAAAAACGGTTTTGTAGTTTTTTTTTTTTAAAGTGCCAAACGGGGCCAACCCTTAAAGGACCCCTTAAAAAGGTCTGTATCTATAGCGAAAAGCGCTGGCGGGCCTAATTGGGGGAGAGTTCAAAGGTTGTAAGTTTAAGGGAAACCAGTGTGGAGCCAAAAAGGAGGAAAAAAAAAGGGGGTTTCTGTAGCAAAAAGTGTCCAGCCCTGGAAAAGGTTTATATGAGGACACTAAACCCGGTCTGTAGATAGGGGACCGTGCTGGAGCCTATTTTGAGGAGGATTGGAAGGTCTGAAAGCTTTTGGAGGGGAGGGAGCTGTTTGCCCCCCTTACAAAAAGGGGATATTAGGAATGGGGTAGGAAAATTTTAAGGGAAATTTATTGAAAAAGTGACTTGTTTTTTCCCAAGATTTTTAACATAAAAAGCAGAAAACCCTGAAAGGGGAAGGGGGACCCCTTTAAGGCCTTTTCAGGCACCTGGTAACTAGGGGGTTAAATAAAGACCCCAAATGTACTAACCACATTAAAAAAAAACAGAAGATTGTACTTCAGTTTTGCATCAGTTCTTGTTTGGCTGCAGATCTCTTCCATCCGTTTTGAACGGAAAGCCAAAGGTGTGCAGCCGGCCTGAGCGAGGTGAGGCCAACCCCCATTTAAGGTGACAAAACAGAATGAACCGCCCCCGCATCACCCAATGGTACAATGGGCTATTAAGAGAATTTAAATCAGACTGTGACTGCTTTTTTCATGCAAAGAGACACCCCCTGGGGGCCAAATCCAACCCCCCCAGTACAACCAACCACAGAACCGTTCTTTTGGCCGTCAAGCCAAAACCCTTCGATCGTGCGGGAGGCAGGCCACGTCTGCAAGGACAACAATTAGTCTCCATCTGTGCAGGTGAACTTGCATTGTTGGCTGAAATTTATCCCCTAGGCAGGGCTTGTCGGGCCCCCGGCCCTGAAAACATGGGGGGCAAAAGACCCCCCCCCAGGGGAACATAACTTTTGTTTGTGTAGGGTTTTAAAACTTTAAAACCCCTGCACCTATCACCCCGGGGGGACGCCCATCACGTCCCGAAACTCCTAAAAGCGGTTTAACGAGGGTTTCTCGTGACATTTTTTTCAGTCCCTACGACACTTGATCCCGGGAAATTTAAAAACACCCCTTTCGGCATCGGGGGAAAAAGCGCATTGAAACTTAAATCAAGGGTAAAGATGGAGGGCCATATCCCTGCAATGTGGATGACATCATGAGTCCCAGGGTGACCTCATGCAAAATTCACCAGATGGGAGGATGAGGGGGGCTGAAATTTCCTCACACAGAAGTTGAGGGGAGCCCCTAGGGGGCCCAGCCTGTAATGGGCGGGAAAACCTGAAGCCATGCTGTACGGGCCTTTCTTTTTTAGTCCCCGGAATGAGCCCCTGTATTTGGGAAAGTGTAGTGGGTAAAAAAAGATTTCTTCCACCCTGTGAGGGGGCCCAGTGACTCTTTTTTGCCCTCTAGGGGTTTGCCCCCCCAAAAAATTACTCTCTAAACCTGTGCAGGTGTCAGTGACCTCTTTTGCCCTCAAAGGGGTGTCAATGACCTCTCCACCCTGGGGCAGGTGTCAGGGACTCTCTTCTGTCTCTGGGGTGTCAATGATCTCTCCACCCCATGCAGGGCCCAGGGGAACTTCTTCTCTTAAGGGTAAAAATTTACCTTTTCCAGAAATGTGTAGTTTTCAGTTTTTTTCTTCTCTTTTGGGTGTAAATTTGACTCTCCCCCAGTCCGTGCAGGGGTCATAAATTCCTTCTTTTCTTGGGTAACAATGACCCTCTCCAGCATGTTTTAGGTGTCAGTGCTCTTTTCCCTGTCCCTTTTGGTGAAAAAGACTCTCTCCAGTCTGTGCGGGGTTCATAAACTCTCTTCTGTCTTTTGGGGGTAACAATGACTCTCCCCAAGGTCTGTGAAAGGGCCCACTGACCCCCTTTCTGTCTCTAAGGGTAACAATGACTCTCTCCAGTCTGTGCAGGTGTCACTGACTCTCTTCTGTCTCTATGGTGAACAATGACTCTCTCCAGTCTGTGCAGGTGTCAGTGACTCTCTTCTGTCTCTATGGGTAACAATGACTCTCTCCAGTCTGTGCAGGTGTCACTGACTCTCTTCTGTCTCTATGGGTAACAATGACTCTCTCCAGCCTGTGCAGGTGTCAGTGACTCTCTTCTGTCTCTATGGGTAACAATGACTCTCTCCAGCCTGTGCAGGTGTCAGTGACTCTCTTCTGTCTCTATGGTTAACAATGACTCTCTCCAGCCTGTGCAGGTGTCAGTGACTCTCTTCTGTCTCTATGGTGAACAATGACTCTCTCCAGTCTGTGCAGGTGTCACTGACTCTCTTCTGTCTCTATGGGTAACAATGACTCTCTCCAGCCTGTGCAGGTGTCAGTGACTCTCTTCTGTCTCTATGGTTAACAATGACTCTCTCCAGCCTGTGCAGGTGTCACTGACTCTCTTCTGTCTCTGTGGTTAACAATGACTCCAGTCTGTGTAGGTGTCAGTGACTCTCTTCTGTCTCTATGGGTGTCAATTACTCTCTCCAGCCTGTGCAGGTGTCAGTGACTCTCTTCTGTCTCTATGGGTGTCAATGACTCTCTCCAGCCTGTGCAGGTGTCAGTGACTCTCTTCTGTCTCTATGGGTAACAATGACTCTCTCCAGTCCGTGCAGGTGTCAGTGACTCTCTTCTCTCTATGGGTAACAATGACGCTCTCCAGCATGTGTAGGTGTCAGTGACTCTCTTCTGTCTCTATGGGGGACACTGTGTCTCTCCAGTCTGTGCAGGTGTTAGTGACTCTCTTCTGTCTCTATGGGTAACAATGACTCTCTCCAGCCTGTGCAGGTGTCAGTGACTCTCTTCTGTCTCTATGGTGAACAATGACTCTCTCCAGACTGTGCAGGTGTCAGTGACTCTCTTCTGTCTCTATGGGTAATAGTGACTCTCTCCAGTCTGTGCAGGTGTCAGTGACTCTCTTCTGTCTCTATGGGTAACAGTGACTCTCTCCAGTCTGTGCAGGTGTCAGTGACTCTCTTCTGTCTCTATGGGTGTCAATGACTCTCTCCAGCCTATGTAGGTGTCAGTGACTCTCTTCAGCTTCTATGTTTGTCAATGACTCTCTCCAGCCTATGCAGGTGTCAGTGACTCTCTTCAGCTTCTATGTGTGTCAATGACTCTCTCCAGTCTGTGCAGGTGTCAGTGACTCTCTTCTGTCTCTATGGGTAACAATGACTCTCTCCAGCCTATGCAGGTGTCAGTGACTCTCTTCAGCTTCTATGTGTGACAATGACTCTCTCCAGTCTGTGCAGGTGTCAGTGACTCTCTTCTGTCTCTATGGGTGTCAATGACTCTCTCCAGCCTATATCTTTCTTTAAATCTCCAGCTTGTGCAGAAGTCAGTGACGCTATCCTATCTGGAACTGTGTCACTAGCTCCATGCTATATATACAGTTGAAACAAGAAGTTTCCATCCACTATATAAAAAGTCCCATCTGCAGGTTTTTGTCTTCCTCTATATAAAGCCCCATCTGCAGGTTTTTCTCACTCTCTGACATGAAATCAGAATAAACCTTCTCCGTTTTAGGTCAATTAGGAACCACAATTATTTCTATTTGCCAAATGCAGAATAATGAGAGGGAGAATTTTAAGGCATTTCTATTACTTTCTGTAAAGTCAGAAGTTTCCATACACTGGGATTAGTCTGCCTGTAAACAATCTGGGACCGCCCATATGATGAGGTCAGGTCTTTGGAAGCTTCTGATAAGTTTATTGGCAACATCTGTGGATGTATTTTATTGCACACCAGAAACTCACTGCTTCTGTGTGTAACATCATGGGAAAGTCTAAAGAAATCAGCCAAGATATGGGGAAGAGAATTTTGGACTTGCACAAGTCTGGATCATCCTTGGGTGCAATTTCCAGATACCTGAAGGAGCCTCATTCATCTGTACAAACAATTATACGCAAATACAAACAAGATCGGAATATCCAGCCATCATACCGCTCAGGAAGGAGACGGGTCCTGTGTCTAAGAGATGAAAGTGCTTTGGTCCGACATGTGCATATCAACCCATGAACAAAAGCAAAAGACCTTATGAAAATGCTGGCGGAAGCAGGTAAGATTGTGTCATTATCCACAGTGAAACAAGTACAGCATCAACATGGGCTGAAAGGCCGCTCTGCCAGGAAGAAGCCATTACTCCAAAAGCCACATAGGAAAGACAAATTCATGTTTGCCAATGCACAGGAACAAAGACTGACATTTTTGGAGACATGTCCTGTGGTCTGACGAAACTAAAACTGAGCTGTTTGGCCATAATAACCATTGTTACGTTTGGAGGAAGAAGGAGAGAAGCTTGGAATCCTAAGAACACCATCCCAACTGTGAGACACGGGGGTGGCAGCATCATGTTGTGGGGTTGTTTGGCTGCAGGAGGGACTGGTGCACTTCACAAAATAGATGGCATCATGAGGAAAGAAGATTATGTGGCAAATACTGAAGCAACATCTCAAGACTTCAGCCAGGAAGTTACAGCTTGGGGGGAAATGGGTCTCCAAATGGACATTGACCCGAAGCTGCTGCCAAACTGGTTACAAAGAGGCTTCAGGAGAACCAAGTCCATGTTTTGGAGCGGCTGTCACGTTGGAAATGTATGGGCAAAGCTGAAAAGGCCGGAGAGAGCAAGAGACTTCCTCTGTCAGGAGGAAGGGGCCAAAATTCCTACCAAATAATAATGAAATGGAGGAAACTTCTGACTTTACAGAAAGTAATAAAAATGCCTTAAAATTTCTCCCTCTCATTATTCTGCATTTGGCAAATAGAAATAATTTTGGTTCCTAATTGACCTAAAACGGGGAAGGTTTATTCTGATTTCAGGTCATAGAGGAAAACCTGCAGATGGGGCTTTATATAGAGGGAAGAGAGAAACCTGCAGATGGGGCTTTATATATAGAGGGGAGGGAGAAACCTGCAGATGGGGCTTGATATAGAGGGGAGGGAGAAACCTGCAGATGGGGCCTTACATAAAGGGGAGAGAGAAACCTGCAGATGGGGTTTTATATAGAGGGGAGGGAAACTGCTGGTTTCAACTGTAAATGTGAATCCCATTGTCTGTACAAGTGTCAGTGACTGTCTACAGTCTCATCAGGTGTCTCATAACTGTCTACCGTCTGCACAGAAGTCAATATCTTTTTTTCAATCAGAACAGGTACCTTATCAATAACTCTCTACAGTCTATGCAGGTGTCAGTGACTCTACAGTCTATGCAGGTGTCAGTGTCTCGCTACAGTCTATGCAGGTGTCAGTGACTCTACACTCTATGCAGGTGTCAGTGTCTCGCTACAGTCTATGCAGGTGTCAGTGACTCTACAGTCTATGCAGGTGTCACTGACTCTCTACATTTCAATGCAGGTGTCAGTGCCCTCTACAGTCAAATGCAGGGTCAGTGCTCGCTACAGTCTATGCAGGTGCAGTGACTCTACAGTCTATGCAGGTGTCACTGACTCTCTACAGTCTATGCAGGTGTCAGTGACTCTACAGTCTATGCAGGTGTCAGTGACTCGCTACAGTCTATGCAGGTGTCAGTGACTCTACACTCTATGCAGGTGTCAGTGTCCGCTACAGTCAAATGCAGGTGTCAGTGACTCTACAGTCTATGCAGGTGTCAGGGGACTCTACAGTCTATGCAGGTGTCAGTGACTCTACAGTCTATGCAGGTGTCAGTGACTCTCCCAGTCTATGCGGGGTTGTCAGTGTCTCTACAGTCTATGCGGGTGTCATGACTCTACAGTCTATGCAGGTGTCATGTCTCTACAGTCTATGCAGGTGTAGTGACTCTACAGTCTATGCAGGTGTCATGACTCTACAGTCTATGCATTTGCCCCAGTGACTCTACAGTCTATGCAGGTTCTGACTCGCTACAGTCTATGCAGGTGTCAATGACTCAACAGTCTAAGAAGGTGTCAGTGACTATACAGTCTATTCAGGTGTCAGTGACTCTCTACATTTCTATGCGGGTGTCCAGTGACTCTACATCTATGCAGGTGTCAGTGCTCTACAGTCTATGCAGGTGTCAGTGACTCTACAGTCTTGCGGGTGCCCACTGACTCTACAGTCTATGCAGGTGTCAGTGACTCTACAGTCTCTGCAGGTGTCAGTGACTCTACAGTCTATGCAGGTGTCAGTGTCTCGCTACAGTCTATGCAGGTGTCAGTGACTCTACAGTCTATGCAGGTGTCAGTGTCTCTACAGTCTATGCAGGTGTCAGTGACTCTACAGTCTATGCAGGTGTCAGTGTCTCGCTACAGTCTATGCAGGTGTCAGTGACTCTCTACAGTCTATGCAGGTGTCAGTGTCTCGCTACAGTCTATGCAGGTGTCAGTGTCGCTACAGTCTATGCAGGTGTCAGTGACGCTACAGCCCTATGCAGGTGGCAGTGACTCGCTACAGTCTATGCAGGTGTCAGTGACTCTACAGTCTATGCAGGTGTCAGTGACTCTCTACAGTCTATGCAGGTGTCAGTGACTCTCTACAGTCTATGCAGGTGTCACTGACTCTACAGTCTATGCAGGTGTCACTGACTCGCTACAGTCTATGCAGGTGTCAGTGACTCTACAGTCTATGCAGGTGTCTGTCTCTAACGTCTATGCAGGTGTCAGTGTCTCTACAGTCTATGCAGGTGTCAGTGACTCTACAGTCTATGCAAGTGTCAGTGACTCTACAGTATGCAGGTGTCAGTGACTCTACAGTCTATGCAGGTGTCAGTGACTCGCTACAGTCTATGCAGGTGTCAGTGACTCTCTACAGTCTATGCAGGTGTCAGTGACTCTACAGTCTATGCAGGTGTCAGTGACTCTACAGTCTATGCAGGTGTCAGTGTCTCGCTACAGTCTATGCAGGTGTCAGTGACTCTACAGTCTATGCAGGTGTCAGTGTCTCTACAGTCTATGCAGGTGTCAGTGACTCTACAGTCTATGCAGGTGTCAGTGACTCTACAGTCTATGCAGGTGTCAGTGACTCGCTACAGTCTATGCAGGTGTCAGTGACTCGCTACAGTCTATGCAGGTGTCAGTGACTCTACAGTCTATGCAGGTGTCAGTGTCTCGCTACAGTCTATGCAGGTGTCAGTGACTCTACAGTCTATGCAGGTGTCAGTGACTCTACAGTCTATGCAGGTGTCAGTGACTCTACAGTCTATGCAGGTGTCAGTGACTCTACAGTCTATTCTGGTGTCAGTGACTCTCTACGTCTAATGCAGGTGTCATGACTCTCTACAGTCTATCAGGGTCATGACTCGCTACAGTCTATGCAGGTGTCAGTGACTCTACAGTCTATGCAGGTGTCAGTGACTCTCTACAGGCTATGCAGGTGTCAGTGTCTCTACAGTCTATGCAGGTGTCAGTGACTCGCTACAGTCTATGCAGGTGTCAGTGACTCTACAGTCTATGCAGGTGTCAGTGCCCTCTACAGTTTTATGCGGGTGTCAGTGACTCTACAGTCTATGCAGGTGTCAGTGACTCGCAACAGTCTATGCAGTGTCAGTGACTCTACAGTCAAATGCAGGGTCAGTGACTCGCTACAGTCTATGCAGGTTCATGACTCTACAGTCTATGCAGGTGTCAGTGACTCTCTACAGTCTATGCAGGTGTCAGTGACTCTACAGTCTATGCAGGTGTCAGTATCTCTACAGTCTATGCAGGTGTCAGTGACTCTACAGTCTATGCAGGTGTCAGTGTCTCTACAGTCTATGCAGGTGTCAGTGACTCTACAGTCTATGCAGGTGTCAGTGACTCTACAGTCTATGCAGGTGTCAGTGTCTCTACAGTCTATGCAGGTGTCAGTGACTCTACAGTCTATGCAGGTGTCAGTGTCTCTACAGTCTATGCAGGTGTCAGTGACTCGCTACAGTCTATGCAGGTGTCAGTGACTCTCTACAGTCTATGCAGGTGTCAGTGACTCTCTACAGTCTATGCAGGTGTCAGTGACTCTACAGTCTATGCAGGTGTCAGTGACTCGCTACAGTCTATGCAGGTGTCAGTGACTCTACAGTCTATGCAGGTGTCAGTGTCTCTACAGTCTATGCAGGTGTCAGTGACTCTACAGTCTATGCAGGTGTCAGTGACTCTCTACAGTCTATGCAGGTGTCAGTGACTCTCTACAGTCTATGCAGGTGTCAGTGACTCTACAGTCTATGCAGGTGTCAGTGACTCGAAACAGTCTATGCAGGAGTCAGTGACTCTACAATCTATTCAGGTGTCAGTGTCTCAACAGTCTATGCGGGTGTCAGTGACCGCTACAGCCCTATGCAGTGTCAGTATCCTACAGTCTATGCAGGTGTCAGTGTCTCTACAGTCTATGCAGGTGTCAGTGTCTCTACAGTCTATGCAGGTGTCAGTGACTCTACAGTCTATGCAGGTGTCAGTGACTCTCTACAGTCTATGCAGGTGTCAGTGACTCTACAGTCTATGCAGGTGTCAGTGTCTCTACAGTCTATGCAGGTGTCAGTGACTCTCTACAGTCTATGCAGGTGTCAGTGACTCTACAGTCTATGCAGGTGTCAGTGTCTCGCTACAGTCTATGCAGGTGTCAGTGTCTCTACAGTCTATGAAAGGTGTCAGTGGACTCTCTACAGTCTATGCAGGTGTCCGTGACTCTACAGTCTAGGCATGTGTCAGTGACTCTACAGTCTATGCAGGTGTCAGTGTCTCGCTACAGTCTATGCAGGTGTCAGTGACTCTACAGTCTATGCAGGTGTCAGTGTCTCTACAGTCTCTGCTGGTGTCAGTGACTCTACAGTCTATGCAGGTGTCAGTGACTCTGCAGTCTATGCAGGTGTCAGTGTCTCTACAGTCTATGCAGGTGTCACTGACTCTACAGTCTATGCAGGTGTCACTGACTCTACAGTCTATGCAGGTGTCAGTGACTCTCTACAGTCTATGCAGGTGTCAGTGACTCTCTACAGTCTATGCAGGTGTCAGTGACTCTACAGTCTATGCAGGTGTCAGTGACTCTACAGTCTATGCAGGTGTCAGTGACTCTACAGTCTATGCAGGTGTCAGTGACTCTACAGTCCTATGCAGGTGTCAGGGGTCTCCTACAGTCCAAAGCGGGTGTCAGTGACTCGCTACAGTCTATGCAGGTGTCAGTGTCTCTACAGTCTATGCAGGTGTCAGTGACTCTACAGTCTATGCAGGTGTCAGTGACTCTACAGTCAAATGCAGGTGTCAGTGACTCTTACAGTCTATGCAGGTGTCATGACTCTACAGTCTATGCAGGGTCATGACTCTCGCTACATCTAATGCAGGTGTCATGTCTCTACAGTCTATGCAGTGCAGTGACTCTACAGTCTATGCAGGTGTCAGTGACTCTACAGTCTATGCAGGTGTCAGTGACTCTCTACAGGCTATGCAGGTGTCAGTGTCTCTACAGTCTATGCAAGTGTCAGTGACTCTACATTCATGCATGTCAGTGACTCTACAGTCTATGCAGGTGTCAGTGACTCTACAGTCTATGCAAGTGTCAGTGTCTCGCTACAGTCTATGCAGGTGTCAGTGTCTCGCTACAGTCTATGCAGGTGTCAGTGACTCTACAGTCTATGCAGGTGTCAGTGACTCTACAGTCTATGCAGGTGTCAGTGTCTCGCTACAGTCTATGCAGGTGTCAGTGACTCTACAGTCTATGCAGGTGTCAGTGTCTCTACAGTCTATGCAGGTGTCAGTGACTCTACAGTCTATGCAGGTGTCAGTGACTCTCTACAGTCTATGCAGGTGTCAGTGACTCTCTACAGTCTTTTGCAGGTGTCAGTGACTCAAACACTCTTTTGCAGGTGTCAGTGTCTCGCTACAGTCTATGCAGGTGTCAGTGACTCTACAGTCTATGCAGGTGTCAGTGACTCTACAGTCTATGCAGGTGTCAGTGACTCTACAGTCTATGCAGGTGTCAGTGACTCTCTACAGTCTATGCAGGTGTCAGTGACTCTCTACAGTCTATGCAGGTGTCAGTGTCTCTCTACAGTCTATGCTGGGGTCAGTGTGTCTCTACAGTCTATGCAGGTGTCAGTGTCTCAACAGTCTATGCAGGTGTCAGTGTCTCTACAGACTATGCAGGAGTCACTGACTCTACAGTCTATGCAGGTGTCACTGACTCTACAGTCTATGCAGGTGTCAGTGACTCTACATCCATGCGGGTGTCATGCCCTCGCTACAGTCTATGCAGGTGTCAGTGACTCTACAGTCTATGCAGGTGTCAGTGACTCTACAGTCTATGCAGGTGTCAGTGACTCTCTACAGTCTATGCAGGTGTCAGTGACTCTACAGTCTATGCAGGTGTCAGTGACTCTCTACAGTCTATGCAGGTGTCAGTGACTCTACAGTCTATGCAGGTGTCATGCCCTCTACAGTCTATGCAGGTGTCAGTGATCGCAAACAGTCTATGCAGGTGTCAGTGACTCTACAGTCTATGCAGGTTTTCAGTGACTCTACAGTCTACAAGTGTCAGTGACTCTACAGCCCTATGCAGGTGTCAGTGACTCTCAAACAGTCTATGCAGGTGTCAGTGACTCTACAGTCTATGCAGGTGTCAGTGATCTCTCTACAGCCCTATGCAGGTGTCAGTGACTTCTACATCTATGCAGTGTCAGTGTCTCTCTACAGTCTATGCAGGTGTCAGTGACTCTACAGTCAAATGCAGGTATCAGTGACTCTCTACAGTCTATGCAGGTGTCAGTGTCTCTACAGTCTATGCAGGTGTCAGTGTCTCTCTACAGTCTATGCAGGTGTCAGTGACTCTACAGTCTATGCAGGTGTCAGTGACTCTACAGTCTATGCAGGTGTCAGTGACTCTACAGTCTATGCAGGTGTCAGTGTCTCTACAGTCTATGCAGGTGTCAGTGACTCTACAGTCTATGCAGGTGTCAGTGACTCTCTACAGTCTATGCAGGTGTCAGTGTCTCTCTACAGTCTATGCAGGTGTCAGTGTCTCTACAGCTATGCAGGTGCCCAGTGACTCTACAGTCTATGCAGGTGTCAGTGACTCTAACATCAAATGCAGGTGTCAGTGTCTCTCTACAGTCTATGCAGGTGTCAGTGACTCTACAGTCTATGCAGGTGTCAGTGACTCTACAGTCTATGCAGGTGTCAGTGACTCTACAGTCTATGCAGGTGTCAGTGTCTCTACAGTCTATGCAGGTGTCAGTGACTCTACAGTCTATGCAGGTGTCAGTGACTCTCTGTGGGCACACATGGTATTCTCATGTATAGAACAGATCCTGAGGTTTATAATGCAGATCACTAATATGAATGTAAATCCAGCAGAAAATCCATGACCCCACGATTTATCCCAATTCCAATCTTAAACAACTAAAGCTCCGCCTCCCGCTACCAAAGCCCCTCTATCCTCCCTGCGCGGGAAGAGTGATTCTTTCTTCAAGGGGAACTCCAGATCAACTAATCTGCAATGGACGCCCCGTCTCTTGCGTGCTCGGGCCTGGAGACCTCCCTCCGGCACTGAGTGCGTTCATACCATTTCTGAGGTCTACTACAACCAATCCCACATATCATGCAACCAGATCTGTGGAGAAAGAAATCCAATCCACATTGTACAACCAGATCTGTGGAGAAAGAAATCCAATCCACATTGTACAACCAGATCTGTGGAGAAAGCTTCAGAAATCCAATCCACATTGTACAAGCAGATCTCACGTGTCTGGACAGAGCTTCATCAACCAGCCCCAACTTTACAACGTCTCACGTAGCAGGTCGGTACAACTTTATAATCCCAATGCAATTGTACAACCACATCTTATCTACGTGAGTAAAGGACACAGGCAGATGTTACGGACTGTATGTGGATAACGAACCATCACTAATCATACAATCAGATCTATAAAGACACAGCCACAATACACACAGCCGGATCTGCAGAAACTCAATCTCAGCCGTACAATCAGATCTGCATAGATGTGCACTGACTGGAGCCCAACCACAGAGGCAGCGCCTATCTCCTGTCATACAATCAGATCTGCATAGATGTGCACTGACTGGAGCCCAACCACAGAGGCAGCGCCTATCTCCTGTCATACAATCAGATCTGCATAGATGTGCACTGACTACAGCCCAACCACAGAGGCAGCGCCTATCTCCTGTCATACAATCAGATCTGCATAGATGTGCACTGACTGGAGCCCAACCACAGAGGCAGCGCCTATCTCCTGTCATACAATCAGATCTGCATAGATGTGCACTGACTACAGCCCAACCACAGAGGCAGCGCCTATCTCCTGTCATACAATCAGATCTGCATAGATGTGCACTGACTGCAGCCCAACCATACAAGCAGATCATACAGAGGCAGCGCCTATCTGCTGTCATAAATCAGATCTGCATAGATGTGCACTGACTGGAGCCCAACCACAGAGGCAGCGCCTATCTCCTGTCATACAACATGGGCCGTACTCTGCCTGCGGCCATCAGATATGTCCGTGGTTAGAGCTCATCCTCCCCGATGTCTTACGTTTGTGGGAAAATAGGTCAAATAGGTGGCGTAATTTCATGCATAAGGACACGTGCACACGTCACATGATTATGACCACTTCCTACTTTCAGCATCAGCAGCGTGCAGCTCATGAAGGAGCTACATTGAATTAAATAATCACATCTCATGCATAAAGACCTATTCAGAAATGAATCCAATCATACAATCAGATCTCATGTATGAGGACACGTCTATACAGAACGAACTCCTATCATACAATCACATCTCATGTCTATACAGACTGAACTCCAATCATACAATCACATCTCATGTCTATACAGAACGAACTCCTATCATACAATCAGATCTCATGTATGATGACATGTCTATACAGAACTAAATCCAGTCATACAATCAGATCTCATGTATACAGACTGATCTATGCAAAATTAAATCCAATCATACAATTAACTTTTAATAAATTCTTTCCTAAAATGAGATATTTCATCTCTCTTATAGACATAATAGTCACACCAAGTGCAGCGTATGACTAAACCGAGTAGTATCTTATATTGTTATAATCAGTCAATTCAATGAATGCAATATACAGAGTATATAATTTTACTCACGACACCACCCTGACTATTCCAATCACTGTCCCGTCATCAATTCCAGATGGAAATATTACTCATCTCCATCAATCTCAAAGAGACAGGGATGGAAATGGGAGACAAAGGGTCCAGATAAGAGCACACATATACTCCCTAATAGACCCAACCGATACAGCGGAGAACCTGTCCCGAAAAGGGCGCTGCTACCCTATATGACCCTTTGATATACTTGTAGCTATAATCTTGATGCGTTTTTACCCATAGCTTCAACGGTTCCTCAGGAGAATAAAGTAGCTGTATATAAATTACAGCACTAGATATAAACGGTGACTAACATGCATGGCATCACCAAAGGGCGTCACAGGGGTTTGATAGAAGACTCCCACTAAAGAATCTTTAGGTCTAAGCCAATAGATACACCCAGATCTAATGTATATCAACCAACTTATAAAGAACTGCACCCAGTCATACAACCAGTTGCTTAAACATCTACTCCCCAAACATTTCTAAGATTCTCCCAGGTGGATAACGCTACCATTGAGTGCACGCGGCACACTGCAATGCATCACAATGTCACCAAATTCCTCCCAAACCTTCAACATTTTTGCATTTCATACAGAGGTTAGAAACCATAAGGCCATGTCCCCACTGCACGGGTTTTCGGTGTGCTAGCCAATGTGAAGGGGGAGGTCTTTTCTCCGCTCATCGCAGAGAAAAGCCGTCGCCCCCGCGGCCGTGCGGATGGCCGCAAAACAGGACAAACACCGGCCAGCTAACCGTCCGGTATTTGTCCTGTGCAGTGGGAACGCGCCCTAAGGGTATGTTCACACGGCTTCTTTTGACGTGGTTTTCTTTTTATCATGAAAATGGTTATTCTTTTATAAAAAAAAAATTGTAAAAAAACATACAAACAGTAGAAGTCAGGCACTAGCTGATACATAACAGTAGTAACTTATACGGAGCCAAGTCACTTAAAATCTTAAATTGACATGTGACATAGAAGGCATATTAACCTATAATTCTGTACAGACTTTATCATGACCTCTATAATTGACATGGTTTTCAAAGCGGTTTTCGGAGCGTTTACGCTCTCAAAACAGTATCAAAACCTCACCTGAAACACACTTCTTCAGAAGAGGTTTTAGAGGCGTTTCTCGGCGAGGTTTTGGAGGAGTTTTTCACCCATACAAATTAATAGCGTCAAAAACCACACCGAGAAATGCACCTAAAAACGCGCTTCAAGAATTAACATGACACTTCTTTTTCAGCTCTTCCAAAGAAGCACATAAAAACCTCGTCATGTGTGAACTACAACGAGGTTTTACATAGGAATCCATGAAATGAACTGGGGGCGTTTTGGACGCTGTTTTGGACAAAGAAATGCTCCGAAAACCTCGTCCAAAACAGCGTCCAAATAAGCCGTGTGAACATATCCTAACAGGTCACAAGTCACATGTATTCCTTTCGGTCTGTAAAATCAGATTGCCCAACCTCAATCTATCAAACTGCAGAATGGCGTCTCAGTGTGTGTGAGTGCATGATGTCAGATACAAACCACATCTTGTGGACGCATGAACACAGGTCTACACCTAATCATAGGGATGAGCCAATATCCCACGTGTCTTGTACATGACATTTTCCAGCCCCTCCCTACGATCTGTGCGGGCAGAAAAGAAAACTGAAAACAAAGTTTTTTAGTCACTTGAAACCTCAAAAATCGGATCTGAAGGTTCGGGACGATCGTCCGACATCTCCTGTGCATCACCGGTTATCGCCACTTGTCGCAAAGGGACAGAATCCTTAACCTGAAAGATGGCTCTGGCAGACCACTATGTTCGAGGCCGAGATGTCAGTGTCCACATCCCTCACCTAAGACAGCAAAGCATCCACATTAACCGGGCGTCACATCCCTCACCTAGGACGGCAAAGTGTCCACATAAACTGGGCGTCACATCTCTCACCTATGGCGGCAAAATGTCCACATAAACCAGGCGTCACATCTCTCACCTAGGACAGCAAAGTGTCCACATAAACCAGGCGTCACATCCCTCACCTAGGACAGCAAAGTGTCCACATAAACCGGGCGTCACATCCCTCACCTAGGGCGGCAAAGTGTCCACATAAACTGGGCGTCACATCCCTCACCTAGGGTGACAAATGTGAACATAGACCGGGCGTCACATCCCTCGCCTAAGACGGCAAAGTTTCCACATAAACTGGGCGTCACATCCCTGACCTAGGACGGCAATTGTGTCCACATAAACCGGACGTCACATCCCTCACCTAGGACAACAAAGTATCCACATAAACCGGACGTCACATCCCTCACCTAGGACAACAAAGTATCCACATAAACTGGGCGTCACATCCCTCACCTAGGGCGGCAAAGTGTCCACATAAACCGGGCGTCACATCCCTCACCTAGGACGGCAAAGTGTCCACATAAACCGGGAGTCACAACCCTCACCTAGGACAACAAAGAGTCTATATAAACCGGGCGTCACATCCCTCACCTAGGACAGCAAAGTGTCCACATAAACCGGGTGTCACATCCCTCACCTAGGACGGCAAAGTGTCCACATAAACCAGGCGTCACATCTCTCACCTAGGACAGCAAAGTGTCCACATAAACCGGGCGTCACATCCCTCACCTAGGACGGCAAAGTGTCCACATAAACCGGGCGTCACATCCCTCACCTAGGACGACAAAGTGTCCACATAAACTGGGCGTCACATCCCTCACCTAGGACAACAAAGTGTCCACATAAACTGGGCCTCACATCCCTCACCTAGAGTGGTAAAGTGTCCCTAAAAACCGGGCATCACATCCCTCACCTAGGGCGGCAAAGAATCCACATAAACCGGGCGTCACATCCCTCACCTAAGACAGCAAAGTGTCCACATAAAAGGGGCGTCACATCTCTCACCTATGGCGGCAAAGTGTCCACATAAACTGGGCGTCACATCCCTCACCTAGGACGGCAAAGTGTCCACATAAACCGGGCGTCACATCCATTGAAGAGGGCGGCAAAGTGTCCACATAAACTGGGCGTCACATCCCTCACCTAGGACGACAAATGTGAACATAGACCGGGCGTCACATCCCTCACCTAGGACGGCAAAGTGTCCACATAAACCGGGCATCCCATCCCTCACCTAGGGCGGCAAAGTGTCCACATAAACCAGGCGTCACATACCTCACCTAGGTAGGCAAAGTTTCCACGTAAACCGGGCATCACATCCCTCGCCTAGGACAGCAAAGTGTCCACATAAACCGGGCATCACATCCCTCGCCTAGGACAGCAAAGTGTCCACATAAACTGGGCATCACATACCTCACCTAGGACAACAAAGTGTCCACATAAACCGGGCATCACATACCTCGCCTAGGACAGCAAAGTGTCCACATAAACTGGGCATCACATCCCTCGCCTAGGACGACAAAGTGTCCACATAAACCGGGCGTCACATCCCTCGCCTAGGACAGCAAAGTGTCCACATAAACTGGGCATCACATCCCTCACCTCGGATGACAAAGTGTCGGCATAAACCGGGCGTCACATCCTTCGCCTAGGACGGCAAAATGTCCACATAAACCGGGCGTCACATCCCTCACCTAGGGCAACAAAGTGTCCACATAAACTGGGCGTCACATCCCTCACCTAGGGCTGCAAAGTGTCCACATAAACCGGGCGTCACATCCCTCACCTAGGGCGGCAAAGTGTCCACATAAACTGGGCGTCACATCCCTCACCTAGGGCTGCAAAGTGTCCACGGAAACCGGGAGGCACTTTCAACACAATGTACGGCAAAGAGACCACATAATCTGGGCGTCACAATCCTCACCTAGGACGGCAAAGTGTCCACATAAACCGGGCGTCACATCCCTCACCTAGGACGGCAAAGTGTCCACATAAACCGGGAGTCACAACCCTCACCTAGGACAACAAAGAGTCTATATAAACCGGACGTCACATCTCTCACCTAGGACAGCAAAGTGTCCACATAAACCGGGCGTCACATCCCTCACCTAGGACGACAAAGTGTACACATAAACCGGGCGTCACATCCCTCACCTAGGACAGCAAAATGTCCACATAAACCGGGCGTCACATCCCTCACCTAGGACGGCAAAGTGTCAACATAAACTGGGTGTCACATCCCTCACCTAGAGTGGTAAAGTGTCCCTACAAACCGGGCATCACATCTCTCACCTAGGGCGGCAAAGTGTCCACATAAACTGGGCGTCACATCCCTCACCAAGGGCGGCAAAGTGTCCACATAAACTGGGCGTCACATCCCTCACCTAGGGCGGCAAAGTGTCCCTAAAAACCGGGCGTCGGATCCCTTGCCTAGGGCGGTAAAGAATACACATAAGCCGGGTGTCCCATCCCACACTTAGGATGACAAATGTGAACATAAACTGGGCGTCACATCCCTCACCAAGGGCGGCAAAGTGTCCACATAAACTGGGCGTCACATCCCTCACCTAGGGCAGCAAAGTGTCCCTAAAAACCGGGCGTCGCATCCCTTGCCTAGGGCGGTAAAGAATACACATAAGCCGGGTGTCCCATCCCTTACCTAGGGCGACAAATGTGAACATAGACCGGGTGTCACATCACTCACCTAGGACGACAAAGTGTCCACATAAACCAGGCGTCACATCCCTCACCTAGGACAACAAAGTATCCACATAAACCGGGCGTCACATCCCTCACCTAGGGCGGCAAAGTGTCCACATAAACCGGGCGTCACATCCCTCACCTAGGGCGGCAAAGTGTCCACATAAACCGGGCGTCACATCCCTCACCTAGGACAGCAAAGTGTCCACATAAACCGGGCGTCACATCCCTCACCTAGGACAACAAAGTATCCACATAAACCGGGCGTCACATCCCTCACCTAGGACAACAAAGTGTCCACATAAACCGGGCTTCACAATCCTCACCTAGGACGGCAAAGTGTCCACATAAACCGGGCGTCACATCCCTCACCTAGGACAGCAAAGTGTCCACATAAACCGGGCTTCACAATCCTCACCTAGGACGGCAAAATGTCCACATAAACCGGGCGTCACATCCCTCACCTAGGGCGTCACATCCCTCACCTAGGGCGGTAAATTGTGTCCACATAAACCGGGCGTCACATCCCTCACCTAGGACGCAAGTGTCCCATAAACGGGATCACATCCTCCCCTAGGACAACAAATGTCCAAAAAACCGGGCATCACACCCCTGCCTGGAAGCAAAGTGCCCACATAAACCGGGCACCCAATCCTCCCCTGGGACGAAAAGTGCCCCAAATAAATGGGCATACATCCTAACCTCGGACGACAAAGTATCCACTAAAATGGGCACACCCCCTCACCTAGGACAACAAAGTGTCCACATAAACCGGGCTTCCAATCCCACCTGGACGGCAAAATTCCACAAAACCCGGGCGTAAAACCCCCTCACTAGGACGAAAGTGTCCACAAAAAACCGGGGTACTCGTCACCTGGCAGAAAAATGCCCACATAAACCGGGCGTCACTTCCCCACCTGGACAGCAAAGTGTCCACTAAACCGGAGTCACACCTCCCCTAGGACAGAAAAGTGTCCACTAAACCCGGGCGTCACATCCCTCCCCAAAGACAGCAAAGTGTCCCAAAAAAGGGGTACATCCCTCCCCTAGGGCGAAAAATGTCCACATAAACCGGGCGTCCATCTTCCCCTGGGAACAAAGTGCCCACATAAACTGTGCGTCACATCCTCACCCGGGCGGAAGTGCCCCAAATAACCCCGGGGCGTAAAACCCCCCTCACCAAAGACGAAAAAGGTCCAAAAAAAAAACCGGGGGCAATCCCTCCCTGGGAAAAGAAAAGTGTCCACAAAAAAATTGGGCTCCATCCTCACCTGGAAAGCAAAGTGTCCACAAAGCCCGGGCCCCCACCCTTTGCCAGGCGAAAAGTTCCACTTTAAAACCCGGGCGCCCCATCCCCCCCCTAGGGCGTTAAAGAATCCACAAAAAACCGGGCGTAAATCCCTCCCCTTGGCGGCAAAAATGTCAATAAAGGGGCGTCAATTCTCCCTTGGCGGAAAAAATGCCCACATAAACCAGGCGTCACTTTTCCCCCTGGGACAGCAAAGTTCCCATAAAGGGGCGTCCCCATCCCTCCCAAACCCTTGGGGTTTAAAGAATCACAAAAAACCGGGCGTCAATCCTCATAAGACAGCAAAGTGTCAATAAAATGGGCGTAATTTCCTCACCTATGGCGGCAAAATGTCCACATAACCGGTTAATCTCAAACCCTGGCCCAAAAAGTGTCCAAAAAACAGGGTCAATCCCTCACCTGGGGTTTTTAAAGAATCCCAAAAACGGCGTTCCATCCCTACTAGGGCGTTAAAAAATCCACATAAACCGGGGCGTACATCCCTCCCTAGGGGGCAAAGGTCCCTAAACCAGGCGTCACATCCCTCACTTGGCGGCAAATTGTCCACAAAAAATGGGCGTCACATCTTCACCTATGGGGGAAATTTGTCCACATAAACCAGGCGTCACATCTTCACCTGGACAGCAAAGTGTCCACTAAACTGGGCGTCCATCTCCCCTAAGAAGCAAGGGCCCCAAAAAAAATGGGCGTAATCTCTCATATGGGGCAAATGCCACAAAAAACCAGGTGTCACATCTCCCCCTAGGACAACAAAGTGTCCACAAAAACCCGGGTCACACCCTCCCCCTGGGCGTTAAAAAAACCCACAAAACCAGGCGTCCCCCCCTCACTAGGGCGTTAAAAAATTTCCTTTTAAACCGGGCGTCACATCCCTACCTAGGGGGGCAAAGTGTCACAAAAAACCAGGCGTCAACCCTCACTGGGGGCGTTTAAAGAATCCACATAAACGGCGTCCAATCCCTCACCTGGGGTTAAAGAATCCACAAAACCCGGGGTCAAACCTACCTATGGCGGCAAAATGCCCCAATAAACCGGGCGTACATCTCTCACCTAGGAAGAAAAGTTGTCCACATAAATGGGCTTACCTATAGGACGGCAAAGTGTCCAATAAACCGGGGTCACATCCCTCCCTAGGAGGGCAAAGGTCCCATAAACCGGGGCGTCAATCCCTCCCCTGGCGTTTTAAAAAAATCACATAAACCGGGGGTCACATCCCTCACTAAGAAGAAAAGTGTCCACTTTTAAAATGGGGTCACTTCTCCCCTATGGCGGAAAAAATGTCCACAAAACCAGGTGTCACACCCTTCACTAGGGCTTAAAAGAATCCAAAAAAACCAGGCGTCACACCCCTCCCCTAGGGCGTTAAAAAATCCACATAAACCAGGGTCCACCCTCCCTAGGGCGTTAAAGATCCATAACCAGGCGTCCATCCCTCCCCCTAGGGGTTAAAGAATCCACATAAACCCGGGCGTCACATCCTACCTAGGCGGCAAAATGTCCACATAAACCAGGCGTCACATCCCTCACCTAGGGCGTTAAAGAATCCACATAAACCAGGCGTCACATCCCTCACCTAGGCGCAAAGTGTCCATAAAACGGCGTCACATCCCCACTAGGGGAAAAGGGTTCCAATAAAACCGGGTCAACCCCTCACCTAGGACACAAAATGTCAATAAACCCGGGCGTCACATCCCTCCCTGGGGGACAAAAGTGTCAAAAAACCCGGGCATCACATCCCTCACCTGGACGGCAAAGTAACATAACGGGCGTCACATCCCTCACCTAGGGCGGCAAAGTGTCCACATAAACCGGGCATCCCATCCCTCACCTAGGACAACAAAGTGTCCACATAAACCGGGCGTCACATACCTCACCTAGGACAACAAAGTGTCCACATAAAGCAGGCGTCACATCCCTCACCTAGGGCGTTAAATAATCCACATAAACCAGGCGTCACATACCTCACCTATGGCGGCAAAATGTCCACATAAACCAGGCGTCACATCTCTCACCTAGGACAGCAAAGTGTCCACATAAACTGGGCGTCACATCCCTCACCTAGGACAGCAAAGTGTCCACACACGTACAATATACACCAGATACACACACGTACAGTATACATCGCATCCACACACGTACAGTATACACCACATCCACACACGTACAGTATACATCGCATCCACACACGTACAGTATACACCACATCCACACACGTACAGTATCACACTTTCCAAACACGTTCAGTTACACCACTCCAAACATGTACAGTTACCCCACATCAAACACGTACAGTTTCACGCATCCAACAGTAGATACACAATTCCACACAAGGCAGTTACACCGCTCCACACATGTACAGTATACACGCATCCACCACGTACAGTATACACCACTCCACAATGTACTTTTATACACTGTTACACACGTACAGTATACACGCATCCACACACGTACAGTATACACGCATCCACACACTTTACAGTATACACGCATCCACAACCGTCGGTAAAACATCATCCACACCGTACAGTATCACGGCATCCCACAGTACGGGTATACACATCTTCCCCACGTCAGTATCCCACACCCAAAACACGTTCAGTATCCCCAAAATCTACACATGTACGGTTTACCGAAATTACAACTACATATACACCGCTTCCACACCGTACAGATAACAACATCCACAAAACGTATACACCGCATCCAACAACGTACGCATTCACACATCCACAAATGTACATTTATACCCCACATCCCCAAGTACAGATACACAACATCCCAAATTAAGTATACACCCTCCCACACGTACAGTATGCACCTCATCAACACTACTTTAACACCCATCCACCCCACGTACAGTATATCCGCATCTAAACACGTACAGTATAACCTCATCCACCACGCAGTATACCCCGCATCCAAACGTAGCAGTATACTCCCATCCCCCAAAAGTACAGTTTTACACACATCCAAACAGCTAGATCTCCGCATCCACCACGTTTACGTTTCACACAAAATCCACACACGTACATATTCCACTTTCCAACAGTACAGTTACACCTCATCCAACTAGTACAGTATAACCGCATCCACAACACTAAACGTATATACCGCATCACCAAACGTACAGATACACGCATCCCACACGTACATATAAACCTCATCCACACACGTCAGTATACCCAATCCACACGTACGTATACACCGTTCCACACACGTACGGGTACACCAATACACACGTACAGTTACACTGCATCCACACAGCAGTATACACCGCATCCACCCCATGTACAGTTTTAAAACGAATCACACAGTACAGTATACACCGCACCCACCACGTACGTTTGCACTAATCCACAAAAACCAGTATCACCACATCCACCACGGTACAGTTAAAACCACATCCACACCCGCACAGTTTTAAAACGCACCCACACACATAACAGTATATCCACATCCACACAAGTACAGTATATATGCATCCACAACGTACAGTATATACCAAATCCACCAGTACGTATAATGCATCCAACACGTACATCCACACACGTACAGTATCCCACTCATCCACACACGGGACAGTAATCACCGCATCCACCAAAGTTACAGTATACACCGCAATCCAAAACAGGGACATCCACACACTTTACAGTATAAAACCGCATCCACCAGTCAGTATAACCGCATCCACACACGTACATCCACACACGACAGTATCACCGCATTCCACACACGTACAGTATACCCCGCATCCACAATGTACATTTATACACCACACCCACAACGTACAGTATACACCACAAAATACACAGTACAGTATCCCCACCCACACCCTACAGTTATACACCGCATCCACAACGTACAGTATACACCACACCCACACACTTTACAGTATACAACCCAACCACCACGTACTGTTTACAAGAATCCACAATACAGTATACACCGCATCCCACACGACAGTATACACCACATCACCCCACGTACTTCCGATCCACACACGTTAAGTATACACCACAATCAAATGTACAGTATACACCGCATCCACACATACAGTATACCTGCATACACACACAGTACTCACTTTACCCCGCATCCACACACGTACAGATATCACGAATCCAAACCGTACGTATACACCCATTACACAAGTACATTAAACACGCATACCCCACAAGTACAGTATACCCCGCATCCACACACGTCAGTATACACGCATCCACACGTACATTATACACAACCAACAGGTACACCACAACAACCGTACGATACCCCATCCACACACGTACAGTATACCACAATAAACAGTACAGTTACACCGCACCCAACACACTACAGAATACCACATCAAACGCATTATACCACTCCACACCTAAAAGTATACCCCCACCCACAAACTAAGTTTTAACCACTTTACCACGTCAGTATCACGCATCAACCGTACAGTAAACAGGGGCATCCACACACGTAAATTTATACCCGATCCAAACACGACAGTTACCACATCCACCCCAAACAGTATAACGCATCCACACACGTACAGTATACACCCATCCACTCAGGTACAGTATTCCACGCATCCACACATGTACAGTATACACCGCATCCACACACGTACAGTATACACCGCATCCACACACGTACAATATACACCTCATCCACACACGTACAGTATACACCACATCCACACACATAAGTAATACACCCCCATCCACACACGTAACAGTATACACCGCATCCACACAAGTACAGTATACACCGCATCCACACACGCACACTATACACCGCAACCACACACGGACAGTATAACCGCAATCCACACAGTCAGTATACACCACATCCACACCTTACAGTATATACCGCATCCACACGTACAGTATACCCCGCACCCAACACACGTACATATACACTGCATCCACACACGTACAGTATACATCACATCCACACACGTACAGAATACACCGCATCCACACACGTACAGTATACACCCATCCACAAATTTACAGATACACCTCATCCACACACGTACAGTATACACGTCATCCACACAACAGTTATACACTCATCCCCCAACGTTACAGTATACACCTCATCCACACACGTCAGTATTACACACACCCACACAGTAAGTATACAACCAAATCCACACAGTACAGTATACACCGCATCCACCCCTGTCAGTTTTCACCGCATCCACACCACAGTATCCACCTCATCCACACACGTACAGTATACACCGCATCCACAAAGTACAGTATAAAACACATTCCACACACTACAGTATATACCGCATCCACAAAAGTACAGTATACACCCACCCACACACGTACAGTATCACCCATCCACACACGTACATATACACTGCATCCACACACGTACAGTATAACCGCATCCACACACGTTACAGTATACACCATCCACACACGTACAGTATACACCGCATCCACCCCGTACAGTATACATCACATCCACACACGAAACAGTATACACCACATCCCACACACGAATTTATACTCCACACCACACACGTACAGTAACCCATCCACACATGTACAGTATAACGCATCCAAACACAGTAACATCCACACACGTACAGTATACAGCATCCACAACGTACAAACAACACGTACAGTATACACCGCATCCACACACGTACAACCACACAGTACAGTTTTACCCCACATCCACACATGTAACAGTATACACCCATCACCCCCACGTACAGTATACCCCCGCATCCACACACGTACAGTATTAAACCACATCCACACATGTACAGTATACACCGCTTTCCACACACGTACAGTATACACACCATCCAACACAGTACAGTATACACCCATCCACACACGACAGTAAAACACCGCATCCACACACGTACAGTTACACCACATCCCCACACGTACAGTATACACCATCCACACACGACAGTATACACCCATCCACACACGTACAGATAACCCATCCACACACGTACAGTATACACCACATCCACACACGTACAGTATACACCGCATCCACACACGTACATTTATACACCTCATCCACCAGACAGTATACACCCATCCACACACGGCAGTATACAACCACATCCACACACGTACATTTATACCCGCATCCAAAACATTACAGTATACACCCATCCACCACAGACAGTATACACGATCCACAAAAGTACAGTATACCCCCGCATCCACACCCACACAGTATATACACCACATCCACAGACGCACAGTATACACCACATCCACACACGTACAGTATACACCGCATCCACACACGTACAGTATACACCACATCCACACATGTACAGTATACACCGCATCCACACACGTACATCCACACACGTACAGTATACACCGCATCCACACACGTACATCCACACACGTACAGTATACACCGCATCCACACACGTACAGTATACACCGCATCCACACACGTACAGTATACACCGCATCCACACACGTACAGTATACACCACATCCACACACGCACAGTATACACCGCATCCACACACGTACAGTATATACACCACATCCACACACGTACAGTATACACCACATCCACACACGCACAGTATACACCACATCCACACACGTACATACACACACGTACAGTATACACCACATCCACACACGTACAGTATACACTGCATCCACACATGTACAGTATACACTGCATCCACACACGTACAGTATACACCACATCCACCTACGTACAGTATACACCACATCCACACACGTACATCCACACGTACAGTATACACCGCATCCAAACACGTACAGTATACACCACATCCACACACGTACATCCACACACGTACAGTATACACCACATCCACACACGTACATCCACACATGTACAGTATACACCACATCCACACACGTACATCCACACATGTACAGTATACACCACATCCACACACGTACATCCACAGACGTACAGTATACACTGCATCCACACACGTACAGTATACACCGCATCCACACACGTACAGTATACACCACATCCACACACGTACAGTATACACCTCATACACACACGTACAGAATATACCACATCCACACACGTACAGTATACACCACATCCACACACGAACAGAATATACATCTACACACGTACAGTATACACCACATCCACACACGTACAGTATACACAGCATCCACACACGTACAGTATACACCACATCCACACAGGTACAGTATACACCACATCCACACAAGTACAGTATACAGTGCATCCACACATGTACAGTATACACCACATCCACACATGTATCAGGGCTGTCCTTTGAGTCCTCTGCTCTACGCGTTCGCAGTCGACCCCTTCTTAAGGAGGCTAGATTGTGGACCGTTGGTGGGGGTGAGGATGGCCTTGCGGGCATTAGCACCTGCCCTGAGGGTAATAGCCTATGCCGATGATGTCACTGTCTTTGTCTCTTCTAAAGAGGAGGCGGGATGGGTGATGTCAGAGGTAGAGAGCTATTCGGAAGCTTCCGGGTCCAGGATCAACCGGGATAAGTGCAAGGGTCTCTGGTTGGGAGAAGGAGACCCTACCTTTAATCTTCCGGACACCCTCCCTGCGCCCCAGGAAACAGTAAAGATTTTAGGCATTGATTTCGGTCAGGGTAACTATTCGAAAAAAAATTGGGAGGACAGGCTAAACAATGCCGCTCAGAAGGTGGACCAGTGGAAGGGGTGGTCGTTAACCCTTAGAGAGAGAATTGGCCTGATCAAATCTTTCCTGCTCCCGTTATTCATCTATCTGAGCAGCGTGTGCCTTTTGCCCGAGTTTCTCTGGCCGCGGGTTTACAGTCTGTTCTTCCAGATGTTGTGGGGGAACAGAATGAACCTAATCAGGAGAGAGGTGACATACCACACGAGGAGACTAGGGGGGTTAGGTATGGTTAACCCCGTGGTGTTCCTAACAAACACCTTTATTAAGATCAATGTAGCGTGCATGTGGACTGCAGGCCCTCCTCTGTGGGTGGTCTCCTGTCGGGAATGGTTTCAGCCTTACTTCTAGGAATGGGAGTTAGGGGGTCAAGTGAAGATCTTTCGCAGGTCACGCAGATATTTCCCGGCTTATGTTGCCCTGACTCTGAAGATCATCCGCCGATGGGGTCTGGAGATGGTGGAGATAAGAACTCTTACCAGGAAACTCCTGGATGAGAGAGTGTTGTCGACCCATTTCCGGAGACCATTGGCCCTCAAGGATTGCCCAGGCCGGGATCTGAGCATAGGGTTACGTTTATTGAATTCAGACAGGATCCCTTTAAGAGTTTGGGACTTGACCTGGCGTTGCTTCCATGGAAGGCTATATGTAAGGGGCAATGTGAAGTTCAGGCACCCCGATGATAGGGGATGTCCCCGTGAGGGATGCGGCAATGCATTAGAGAGCATGGAGCATTTCCTGCTCCACTGCCCCTACAATATAGAGGTGTACAAAAGGGTGGGAGCTTCCTTAGGTTGGTGAGCCTCTCCTATGCTGAATGGGCCTATGGAGCATTCAAATACCCGGGTGACAGGGACCCGTGCACATTATTCATAGTTAGTGCAGTGGTTAGGTATCACACATGGTGCGCACGGTGTTTAGTGTCGACGCGTCAGAAAACCCTCTCGGTGGAGGAAGTGAGTAGGCACATATTGGACGACCTGGTAAAGGTACGCTCGGTGGAGTTTCAGAGGTTGGGGGATCCTAGGGCGGCCACTCTTTGGAGGGGTTTGTCTTCTGGGGTAACCTGATTCTTTTCTGAGTCCACCTCCCTGGTGGTGGGCTGATTTCTGTACACGTAGCTTTTTGTTTTCTATTTTTTGAGACAAAGACGGAAAAAGGCTTACAGACACCGAACCAGAGCCTTCGGGAGGGTAAGTGTATATAAGGTTTATTAGTATTACATAATTAGATAAGAAGAAAAACAAAAACCAAAAAAAAAATAAAAAAATAATAATAATAATAAATAATAAAAAACAAAAAAAAAAATGTGTGTGAGTATATATATGTGTGTATAAATAGAGAGTGGGGTAGGATAGATGGGAGGGGGTATAGTAAAAGGGGGGAGGATGGAAAGAGACTGGTCCCTGTCCAGATATGCACTGTAAAGAGACTCTGGAGGACTATGAACTTTGAACTATAAGTTTGGGGCCAGTGCTCTGGGGGCCACATCAGGACTGGGAATGGGTATTAGATAGTTTAAGGATCAAAGGTAAAGGGAGAGAGAGAAAAAAAAAAAAAGTTGTGTATATATGGAAGGTTGCACATATGTATATTTGTAAATATGTAAATAACGTGAGTAATTTAACAACAGTTGGTGGGCCAGTAATGGGGATTTTAGTGGGACTGTGGATGTGTGGAAGGGAACATCTGGACCAGCTAAGGGTCTTAAAGTAAGGTATATGGCCATGTTTCTTTCTAAAATAGTGTATATATCTTTTGTATATAATTTTATGTAGTGCCATATTGAATTGGTCCAACATTTAACAACAAATAAAAGAGTTCCACACATGTACAGTATACACCACATCCACACACGTACATTATACACTGCATCCACACACGTACAGTATACACTGCATCCACACACGTACATTATACACCGCATCCACACACGTACATTATACACTGCATCCACACACGTACATTATACACTGCATCCCACACTCGTTACACCAATACACCACATAACCACCCACACGTACAGTATACACTGCATCCACACACGTACAGTATACACCGCATCCACACACGTACAGTATACACCGCATCCACACACGTACAGTATACACCGCATCCACACACGTACAGTATACACCGCATCCACACACGTACAGTATACACCGCATCCACACACGTACAGTATACACCACATCCACACACGTACAGTATACACCGCATCCACACACGTACAGTATACACCGCATCCACACACGTACACTATACACTGCATCCACACACGTACATTATACACTGCATCCACACACGTACAGTATACACCACATCCACACACGTACAGTATACACCACATCCACACACGTACAGTATACACTGCATCCACACACGTACAGTATACACTGCATCCACACACGTACAGTATACACCGCATCCACACACGTACAGTATACACCACATCCACACACGTACAGTATACACCGCATCCACACACGTACAGTATACACCGCATCCACACACGTACAGTATACACCGCATCCACACACGTACAGTATACACCACATCCACACACGTACAGTATACACCACATCCACACACGTACAGTATACACCGCATCCACACACGTACAGTATACACCGCATCCACACACGTACAGTATACACTGCATCCACACACGTACAGTATACACCACATCCACACACGTACAGTATATACCACATCCACACACGTACAGTATACACCACATCCACACACGTACAGTATACACCGCATCCACACACGTACAGTATACACCACATCCACACACGTACAGTATACACCGCATCCACACACGTACAGTATACACCACATCCACACACGTACAGTATACACCGCATCCACACACGTACAGTATACACCACATCCACACACGTACAGTATACACCACATCCACACACGTACAGTATACACCGCATCCACACACGTACAGTATACACCACATCCACACACGTACAGTATACACCGCATCCACACACATACAGTATACACAGCATCCACACACGTACAGTATAT
This sequence comes from Phyllomedusa bahiana, assembly GCA_025379985.1. Classification (NCBI taxonomy): domain Eukaryota; kingdom Metazoa; phylum Chordata; class Amphibia; order Anura; family Hylidae; genus Phyllomedusa; species Phyllomedusa bahiana. The sequence continues at coordinate 23,126 of JAODAL010008372.1, read as the reverse complement.
ACCGCATCCACACACATACGGTATACACAGCATCCACACACATACAGTATACACCACATCCACACATGTACAGTATACACTGCATCCACACACGCACAGTATACACCACATCCACACACGTACAGTATACACCACATCCATACACATACACTATACCACATCTACACTTGGTTCTCATGCTGATCACACACAAGTCATTAATCTCCCCGGATCATGCGCTCTGCGGCCGCGGGCCCCGCACACGTACACACATGAATGAGTCTGAGGGATGAATGAGGGGAGGCCATGAATGAAGAACACACACACTACCCACAGCAGCCACTACACAATGCACAATACAGATCACACTGCACACACTACCCACAGCAGTCACTACACAATGCACAATACACATCACACTGCACACACTACCCACAGCAGTCACTACACAATGCACAATACACATCACACTACACACACTACCCACAGCAGCCACTACACAATGTACAATACACATCGCACTACACACACTACCCACAGCAGTCACTACACAATGCACAATACACATCGCACTACACACACTACTCACAGCAGCTACTACACAATGCACAATACAGATCACACTGCACACACTACCCACAGCAGTCACTACACAATGCACAATACACATCGCACTACACACACTACCCACAGCAGACACTACACAATGCACAACAATTAAAAAAAGAATCAATCACTGCACACCACTACCATACCACGCAGCCACTACACAATGCACAATACACATCGCACTACACACACTACCCACAGCAGTCACTACACAATGCACAATACACATCGCACTACACACACTACCCACAGCAGCTACTACACAATGCACAATACAGATCACACTGCACACACTACCCACAGCAGCTACTACACAATGCACAATACAGATCACACTACACACACTACCCACAGCAGCCACTACACAATGCACAATACAGATCACACTGCACACACTACCCACAGCAGCCACTACACAATGCACAATACAGATCACACTGCACACACTACCCACAGCAGCCACTACATAATGCACAATACACATCGCACTGCACACACTACCCACAGCAGTCACTACACAATGCACAATACACATCGCACTACACACACTACCCACAGCAGTCACTACACAATGCACAATACAGATCACACTGCACACACTACCCACAGCAGCCACTACACAATGCACAATACAGATCACACTACACACACTACCCACAGCAGCCACTACACAATGCACAATACAGATCACACTACACACACTACCCACAGCAGTCACTACACAATGCACAATACACATCGCACTGCACACACTACCCACAGCAGCCACTACACAATGCACAATACACATCGCACTGCACACACTACCCACAGCAGTCACTACACAATGCACAATACACATCGCACTACACACACTACCCACAGCAGCCACTACACAATGCACAATACACATCGCACTACACACACTACCCACAGCAGCCACTACACAATGCACAATACAGATCACACTGTACACACTACCCACAGCAGTCACTACACAATGCACAATACACATCGCACTGCACACACTACCCACAGCAGCCACTACACAATGCACAATACAGATCACACTACACACACTACCCACAGCAGCCACTACACAATGCACAATACACATCGCACTGCACACACTACCCACAGCAGCCACTACACAATGCACAATACACATCACACTGCACACACTACCCACAGCAGCCACTACACAATGCACAATACACATCGCACTACACACACTACCCACAGCAGTCACTACACTATGCACAATACAGATCACACTGTACACACTACCCACAGCAGTCACTACACAATGCACAATACACATCGCACTACACACACTACCCACAGCAGCCACTACACAATGCACAATACACATCGCACTGCACACACTACCCACAGCAGCCACTACACAATGCACAATACACATCGCACTGCACACACTACCCACAGCAGTCACTACACAATGCACAATACACATCGCACTACACACACTACCCACAGCAGTCACTACATAATGCACAATACAGATCACACTACACACACTACCCACAGCAGTCACTACACAATGCACAATACAGATCACACTACACACACTACCCACAGCAGTCACTACACAATGCACAATACACATCACACTACACACACTACCCACAGCAGCCACTACACAATGCACAATACAAATCACACTACACACACTACCCACAGCAGTCACTACATAATGCACAATACAGATCACACTACACACACTACCCACAGCAGTCACTACACAATGCACAATACAGATCACACTACACACACTACCCACAGCAGTCACTACATAATGCACAATACACATCGCACTACACACAACTGCCGTACACACATCACTCACACACTGGTCACACTACACACACCTGCCATACACACATCACTCTCACACACATCACTCTCACACACACACACACTACACTAACACACACACTACAAAACCCCACACATCCATCACCACAACTGGCCATACACACCTATACACTCTCACACACACTGGTCACACTACACACACCTGCCATACACACATCACTCACACACACTGGTCACACTACACACACTCATACCATACACACTGTCACACTACACCACTGGTCACACTAACACCACAACTGCCATACACACATATCACACAAACTGCCATCACACATCACTCACACACTGGACACACTACACACACACACATACTCCATACACACATCACTCACACACTGGTCACACTACACACACCTGCCATACACACATCACTCACACACTGGTCACACTACACACACCTGCCATACACACATCACACACATACTGATCACACTACACACACTGGTCAAACTACACACACCTGCCATACACACATCACTCACACACACACACTACACACACCTGCCATACACACATCACACACACACACACACTGATCACACACACACTACACACACCTGCCATACACACATCACTCTTACACACTGGTCACACTACACACACCTGCCATACACACATCACTCGCACACACACACACTACACACACCTGCCATACACACATCACTCACACACACTGGTCACACTACACACACCTGCCATACACACATCACACACACACTGGTCACACTACACACACCTGCCATACACACATCACTCGCACACACACACACTACACACACCTGCCTTACACACATCACTCACACACACTGATCACACTACACACACCTGCCATACACACATCACTATCTCACACACTGGTCACACTACACACACCTGCCATACACACATCACTCACACACACTGATCACACTACACACACCTGCCATACACACATCACTCACACACACTGATCACACTACACACACCTGCCATACACACATCACTCTCACACACATCCCTCTCACACACACACTACACACACACCTGACATACACACATCACACACACACACTACACACACACCTGCCATACACACATCACACACACACACACTACACACACCAGCCATACACACATCACTCTCACACATGTTGATCACATTACACACTGCTAACACAAAAATTGTTGACATTACACACTAACACAGCTAAACACATACGCAATACAATATCAAACATGTTGAGAGCAACAATCAATCATAGGTCACATCGCCGGGCCACATTGCACACCAGTCAGTTACACACTGGTCATACTGGTTAATAATTGTCAAGTACACCAAAAAACGGACATTAATCACACACACTACAATGACACCCGCAATCACACACACTGCAATGACACCCGCAATCACACACACTGCAATGACACCCGCAATCACACACACGGCAATGACACCCGCAATCACACACACTGCAATGACACCCGCAATCACACACACTGCAATGACACCCGCAATCACACACAATAGTGTCTTACTTTTAGACAGTGTAAACTTAGACAGTCTTACACTGCGCCACATTTATCAAAGTGGTGATAAGTTTGTACCATCTTTAAGTTGGCTCACTTTTATGCCAGAATTTGGTTGCAGATTCTCGTGCATTTTTTTCGCATTTAAGCCTCGTCCCATTCCCGTGAAGCCACACCCCCTTTACAAAGCCACACCCCCTTTGTCGGACAAGTCGCAGAAGCGCCTGAAATGGTCTAAAACACATAGTAAATGTGGCGAAAAGCTATTTTTTGGCGCAAATTGAGCCAGAATTCTGGTGCAACTGCCTTGATACATCTGCCCCAATGTTCATATGCACGTGTCAGTCATGTATACACATTGGTCACACGTGTACACACCACGGTCACACACACCGGTCATTAATGTACACACCACAGTCACACACACCGGTCACTAATGTACACACCACGGTCACACACACCGGTCATTAATGTACACGCCACAGTCACACACACCGGTCACTAATGTACACACCACGGTCACACACACACCGGTCATTAATGTACACACCACAGTCACACACACCGGTCATTAATGTACACACCACAGTCACACACACCGGTCACTAGTGTACACACCACACTCACACTCACCGTTCACTAGTTTCCACACCTCTGTCACACACAAACCGGTCACGAGTGTACACACCTCAGTCACACACACACCGGTCACTAGTGTACACACCTCAGTCACACACACACCGGTCACTAGTGTACACACCTCAGTCACACACACACACCGGTCACTAGTGTACACACCAGTCATACATGCACAACGGCCGCTTGTGTACATGCCTCAGTCACACACGCACACCGGTCACTAATGTACACACCTCAGTCACACACACACCGGTCACTAGTGTACACACCTCAGTCACACACACACCGGTCACTAGTGTACACACCTCAGTCACACACACACCGGTCACTAGTGTACATGCCTCAGTCACACACACAGACTGGTCACTAATGTACATGCCACAGTCACACACAGACCGGTCACTAATGTACATGCTGCAGTCACACACACACCGGTCACTAGTGTACATGCCACAGTCACACACACACCTGTCACTAGTGTACATGCCTCAGTCACACACACACCGGTCACTAGTGTACATGCCTCAGTCACTCACACACCGGTCACTAGTGTACATGCCTCAGTCACTCATACACCGGTCACTAGTGTACATGCCTCAGTCACACACCGGTCATTAATGTACACGCCGCAGTCACACACACCGGTCATTAATGTACACGCCGCAGTCACACACACCGGTCATTAATGTACACACTACGGTCACACACACACACCGGTCACTAGTGTACATGCCGTAGTCACACACACACCGGTCAATAGTGTACTTGCCTCGGTCACACACACACCGGTCACTAGTGTACACACCACGGTCACATACACCGGTCACTAGTGTACATGCCGCAGTCACACACACCGGTCATTAATGTACACGCCGCAGTCACACACACCGGTCACTAATGTACATGCCGCAGTCACACACACCCGTCATTAATGTACACGCCGCGGTCACACACAGACTGGTCACTAATGTACACGCCGCAGTCACACACACCGGTCACTAGTGTACACGCCACATTCACACACAGACCGGTCACTAATGTACATGCTGCAGTCACACACACCGGTCATTAATGTACACGCCGCAGTCACACACACCGGTCACTAATGTACACACCACGGTCACACACACACCGGTCACTAATGTACACGCCGCAGTCACACACACCCGTCATTAATGTACACGCCGCGGTCACACACAGACTGGTCACTACTGTACATGCCACAGTCACACACAGACCGGTCACTAATGTACATGCTGCAGTCACACACACAGACCGGTCACTAATGTACATGCTGCAGTCAAACACACTGGTCACTAATGTACACACCGCAGTCACACAAACACCGGTCACTAATGTACAAGCCACGGTCACACAAACACCGGTCACTAGTGTACACGCCACAGTCACACACACACACTGGTCACTAATGTACATGCCGCAGTCACACACACACCGGTCACTAGTGTACACGCCGCAGTGATACACACACCGGTCACTAGTGTACACTCCACAGTCACACACACCGGTCACTAATGTACACGCCACAGTCACACACACACTGGTCACTAGTGTACACGCCGCGGTCACACACACACCGGTCACTAATGTACACGCCACGGTCACACAAAACGGTTACTAATGTACACACCGCAGTCACACAAAACGGTTACTAATGTACACGGCACAGTCACACACACCGGTCACTAATGTACACGCCGTGGTCACACACAACGGTTACTAATGTACACGCCGCAGTCACACACACACCGGTCACTAATGTACACACCGCAGTCACACACACCGGTCACTAATGTACACACCACGATCACACACACACCGTTCACTAATGTACACACCGCAGTCACACATACCGGTCACTAATGTACACGCCGTGGCCACACACAACGGTTACTAATGTACACACCGCAGTCACACACACACTGGTCACTAATGTATACGCCGCAGTCACACACACCGGTTACTAATGTACACGCCACAGTCACATATAGCAGGCGGTCACAGACACCGGTCAGTGGTACACACGTCGCGGTCACACAAAGCGGGCGGTCACATGCACACTGGTCACAAATAGCGGGTGGTCTCACACCCACAGCGGTCAGTGGTATACCCGCCACAGTCACACACATACTGGTCACAGTGTACATGCAGTGGTCACACACACATACCGGTCGCTGCAGTCACACATAGCGGGCAGTCGCACACACTGTTCACTCGTGTACACACCGCAGTCACACACACAGATCACCGCAGTCAAACACACCGATCACACGTACACACCGGTCACACATACACACCGGTCCACGTACACACCAGTAACACACACTGGTACAACACACACCAGCCATACACACACCAGTAACACACACTGGTACAACACACACCAGTCGCCACGGTCACACACAGCGGTATCCACGGTCACACATACACCGATCTCCACGGTCACACACACCGGTCACATGTACACACCAGTCACACACACACTGGTTGCCACGGTCACACTAACACACCGGTCGCCGCAGTCAAACACAACGGTCACACACAGCCGACGCCACGGTCTCACACACCGGTCGCGTACAGTGGTCGGCGCAGTCACACACACGCCGATCGCACAAGCACACTGGTCGCAACGGTCACACACGTCGGTCAGACACACCGTTCGTCGCGGTCACACACAATGGGTGGCGCGGTCACACACACCGGTCGTCGCGGTCACACACACTGGTTGGCGCGGTCACACACACCAGTCACACACATCGGAAACACACACTGGTCTCCGCGGTCACACACACCGGTCACACACAATGGTCGGCGTGGTCACACACACCACTCAAACACATTGGTCACACACACCGGTCTCCACGGTCACACACACCAGTTGCCACGGTCACACACACCGGTTGCCACGGTCACACACCGGTTGCCACGGTCACACACACAACGGTCACGTACAGTGTTTCGCGCAGTCACACACACACACGCCGGTCGCACAAACACAATGGTTGCAACGGTCACACACGTCGGTCACACACATCGGTCACACACACCGGTCGTCGCAGTCACACACAATGGTCGGCGCGGTCACACACACCAGTCAAACACATCGGTCACACAAACTGGTCTCCGCGGTCACACACACCGATCACACACAATGGTCGGCGCAGTCACACACAATGGTCGGTGCGGTCACACACACCACTCAAACACATTGGTCACACACACCGGTCTCCGCGGTCACACACACCGGTCGCTGCGGTCACACACACATGCGGTCACACACAGCGGTCGGCGCGGTCACACACACACACCGGTCGGTCACACACACCGGTCGGTCACACACCGGTCGGTCGGGTCACACACGGCGGTCGGCGCGGTCACACACCCACCTGCGGTCTCACACAGAGGTCGGCGCGGTCACACACACACATGCGGTCTCCCACAGCGGTCGGCGCGGTCACACACACACATGCGGTCACACACAGCGGTCGCCGCGGTCACACACACACATGCGGTCACACACAGCGGTCGGCGCGGTCACACACATCGGTCGGTCGCCGCGGTCACACACATCAGTCGGTCGCCGCGGTCACACACATCGGTCGGTCGCCGCGGTCACACACAGTGGTCGGTCACACACTGAGGTCGGTCGCCGCGGTCACACACAGTGGTCGGTCACACACAGCGGTCGGCGCAGTCACACACACATGCGGTCACACACATCAGTCGGTCGCCGCGGTCACACACATCGGTCGGTCGCCACGGTCACACACATCGGTCGGTCGCCACGGTCACACACAGCGGTCGGCGCGGTCACACACATCGGTCGGTCGCCGCGGTCACACACAGCGGTCGGTCGCCGCGGTCACACACAGTGGTCGGTCACACACAGCGGTCACACACATGCGGTCACACACAGTGGTCGGTCACACACAGCGGTCGGTCGCCGCGGTCACACACAGTGGTCGGTCACACACATCGGTCGGTCGCCACGGTCACACACAGCGGTCGGTCACACACAGCGGTTGGGTCGTCGGGCACAGGATGCTGCTCTGAGAGGCTCATAAATGAGTCAGCCCCAGCCCCGCAGTGCACCCTGCCGCCCCCTCCCTCCCGCATGCTGCCCCCCACCCCCTCCTCCAGGGGCCCGCAGCGCTGGGGGGGCGCAGCTTACACTCCTCAGCTCCTGGGTCCGGTCCTTCATGCTTCTTCCTTCCTGCGGGGACTGGCGATGGTGACGAGTCCTCCCTCCTCCTGGTGACTACTCCCCCCTCACTGCTGCAGAGTCCGGGGGGGGCGGGGGGCGCTGGTGCCGGGGACGGCTGCGGGGACACACCGGGGAGCGGCGGCGGCTGCGGGCAGGCAGGGCAGCAGCTCGGAGCAGAGGGCAGCGGGCGGCAGCGGCGGGGAGGATGCTCGGCGGGGACCACACTGCTGCTGCTGCTGCTGCTGCTGCTGCTCTGGTGCTGATGCTGCTGCTGCTGCTGCAGACGAGGATGCGGGAGAAAGAGACAGAGCGGAGCGCCAGTGCGCAGGCGCCGAGTGCAGGGGCCCCGGGGGATCACGGGAGTTGTAGTCTCACCAGCCCCATCATCTGCAAACCATATGGCCAGGAATAGATCTCTGGGAGCTATGTATATCCAGGCTGAGGATAAATATATGTATACGGGGGGATAATTATAGGCACAGCCAGGCCCCTCAGCACCACGGGCTCCGGGTACAGATAGGGCACCAGGTCAGGACCCAGTGGCCGAGCATGGCCAAAGCACACCCCTGGGAGCTGGACCCTCCCGGCTTCAGATGTAGAGGTCATCACATAGGAGAGACAAGAAAACAGGAGGTCAGAGGAGCTCTAGATGTGGAGATCACTGGATATGGGGATTACTGGCTATAAGATCACTAGATATAAGATAACTGGATATGGGGATCACTAGATATGGAAATCACTGCATATACGATCACTGGATATGGGGATTACTGGCAGAGCTCTTGGGCCCTAGTGCAAAAAGTGAAATGCCCCCCCCCCCCCCCCCCCGAGTTACCACGCACCATTTACAATACTGGTGTCTTCTTATGTGGCAGAAGGACTTTTGGGCCCCTTTAGGCTGCTGGGCCCGGTAGCGACTGCTACCGCTACACCCCCTGTAGGTACGCCCCTGATTACTGGATATAAGATCACTGGATATGGGCATTACTGGATATAAGATCACTGGATATAAGATCACTGGATATGGGGATCACTGGATATAAGATCAGTAGATATAAGATCACTGGGTATAAGATCACTAGATATAAGCATAGTTGCCAACTCTTGAAAATGAAAAAGCAGGAGATATTAGTGGACACGCCCATCTTGACAGTATGCCACGCCCCTTCAAAAAGCCACACCTACTCCACCTAACTGCATAACGGCTTTGGAAGAAAGCCAGGTAGATGCCCTTATAGCCAGGTAGTAGCCCCCTATAACCAGGTAGTGCCCCTTACAGGCAGGTAGATGCCCCCTTGTAGCCAAATAGATGCCCTCTCTGTAGCCAGGTAGAGCCAAATTTGTAGCCAGGTAGATGCCCCCTTTGTTAGCCAGGTAGATGCCCCCCATTGTTTGCCAGGTAGTGCCCCCATTGTTTGCCAGGTAGTGCCCCCATTGTTTGCCAGGTAATGCCCCCTCTGTTGGCCAGGTAGATGCCCCCATTGCTTTACAGGTAGTGCCCCCTCTGTTGCCAGGTAGATGCCCCCATTTTTTGCCAGGTAGTGCCCCCTCTGTTGCCAGGTAGTGCCCCCGTATTATAGCCAGGTAGTGTCCCCATGCCCCCATTGTTTGCCAGGTAGTGCCTCCATTGTTGCCAGGTAGACCCCCCATTGTAGCCAGGTAGTGCCCCCATTGTAGCCAGATAGTACCCCCTTTAGTAGCCAGGTAGTGCCCCCATTAGTAGCCAGGTAGTGCCTCCATTGTTGCCAGGTAGTGCCCCCATTGTAGCCCGGTAGTGTCCCCCCATTGTAGCCAGGTAGTGCCCCCCATTGTTAGCCAGGAAGTGCCCTCTCTGTTGCCAGGTAGTGCCCCCCATTGTTAGCCAGGTAGTGCCCCCTTTGTTGCCAGGTATTGCCCCCATTGAAGCCAGGTAGACCCCCCATTGTAGCCAGGTAGACCCCCCATTGTAGCCAGACAGGGCCCCCCTAAAACTAATAAAAATAAAATAATAAAATCCACTTACCTGACCAGGCTCCTGCAGAGCGGCCCGCTCCTGGACATCTCCTCAGCAGTGTCACAGGGGAAGTGAGAGCAGCCGCGCGTCACTTCCACTGTGACGCTGACATGTGTGTACGGCGCACAGCGGCGCCTGACATACAGGAGGAGGAGGCAGGAGGGAGAGATCCCTTCTGCCTCCTCCCTGCACAGCGAGGTTCCGGGCGGGTGAAGCGGGCGCTGCGCCCGCTTCACCCGCCCGTGGGAATGGACCGGCGGCGCCAGAGGAGCGCACACGCGCTACTCCGGCGCCGCGGTCATTTAAAGGACTGCCAACTACCCCGGGAGGGCGGGGGGGGGGACCCCAAATAGCGGGACCCCCCCGCCAAAAACGGGAGAGTTGGCATGTATGGATATAAGATCCCTGGATATGGAAATCACTGCATATAAGATCACTACATATAAGATCATTGGATATGGGGATCACTGGATACGGGGATCACTGGATATAAGATCAGTAGATATAAGATCACTGGATATAGGGATCACTGGATATAAGATCAGTAGATATAAGATCACTGGATATGGGGATCACTGGGTATAAGATCACTAGATATAAGATCCCTGGATATGGAAATCACTGCATATAAGATCACTACATATAAGATCATTGGATATGGGGATCACTGGATACGGGGATCACTGGATATAAGATCAGTAGATATAAGATCACTGGATATAAGATCACTGGATATGGGAAACACTAGATATAAGATCACTGGATATAAGATCACTGGATATGGGAATCACTAGATATAAGATCACTGGATATAGGGATCACTAGATATGGAAATCTGCATAAAAGATCACTAGATATGAGATCACTGGGTATAAGATCACTAGATATAAGATCACTGGATACAGGGATCGCTGGATATAAGATCACTGGATATAGGGATCATTTGATATAAGATCACTGGATATAAGATCACTAGATATAAAATCACAGGATCACTAGATATAAGATCACTAGATATGGAGATCACTAGATATAAGATCACTGGATATGGAGATCACTAGATATGGAGATCACTAGATATGAGGGGCTGCTGATAACTCTTTGGCTTTGTGTTCTTTTTTGTTTCTATGATAAGGAATGTTACATCACATGAAGTCTTATGTGTCTAATATATGTTTTCAAAATTTTGTGTTTGCAGCTTATGGCAACAGTGATCTCAGCACGCGGGAAACCAAAATGGCGGAGTCTAAGGCCATATTCACAGCAAATGAGAGCAGAGGAGCGATAAAATACTTGTTTCTGCAAGGAAAGTCCTCGAAGGATATTCATGGTGACTTGTCGCAGACATTGGGGGATCAATGCCCTTCATAGTCTACTGTTGGTTGCCAAATTTAAAAGGAGCCCCTTCAGCACCAATGATGAGGAACGTCCTGGACGACCGAGAGTGGTTGTTGTTCCGGAGGTCATCGATGCTGTGCACATACTGGAGAATCGGCGGATTTCAGCTAAAGGAATAGCAGACATCATGGGGATTGTTTGTGTCATTGTACATGAACATTTGAACATGAAGAAGCTACCGTGTTTTTCCAAAATAAGTCCTCCCCCCAAAAATAAGCTCTAGCCTGGTTTTCAGAGATTCTTGGAATAGGCTTTAAATATAAGCCCTACTCCAAAAATAATCCCTAGTTAGTCAGCACCTCCGAAATGGTATCACCTGGTGCCCGCCTCCTGGGCAGTGCCGTTCCCGAGCTCCACCCACCCTGATAAATAGCCTGTTATACTGGAGGTTTTGTGGAAAGCTCCAGTATTTTCAGGCTGAAGGACCTGAGATGATGTCACAATCACATGACTTGCGGGTCCTTCAGGCCATAGAGTGCAATGTGTAAGTGAGAGTTCAATGGATACATACACATATACACTTACATTGCACATACACATACATACATATACACTCACATTACTACACTCACACAAACAATCCCTTATCTTAAAATCTGGCTACTGTGACTTACTGGACTTGTAGTTCCCCAGCATGCCACACTTTCAAGATAAGGCACTGAAAGAATAGTCACACACTCCATGGTTTCACTATAGGTTATGTAGATCACTAGATATAAGATCACTGCATATAGAGATCACTAGATACGAGGGGCTGCTGATAAGTCTTTGGCTTTGTGTTCTTTTTTGTTTCTATGATGATGAATGTTATATCACATGAAGCCTTCTTTCTCGTCTTGACTACTGTAACTCCCTGCTTATCGGTCTGCCTCTCTGCAAACTCTCCCCTCTCCAATCTGTCCTGAATGCAGCAGCCAGGCCCATCTTTCTTTCCAGCCGCTATACAGATGCCTCTACCCTGTGTCAGTTGCTGCACTGGTTGCCTATTCAGTACAGGATACAACATAAACTCATCACTCTCGCCCATGAAGCTATCCGTAGTGCTGCTCCTCCCTACATCTCCTCCTAAGATCACTGGATATAGGGATCACTGGATATAGGGATCACTAGATATAAGATCACTCAATATAGGGATCACTAGATATAGGGATCACTAGAGATAACATCACTGGATATAAGATCACTAGATTTAAGATTACTCAATATAGGGATCACTAGAGATAACATCACTGGATATAAGATCACTAGATATAAAATCACTCAATATAGGGATCACTAGATATAGGGATCACTAGAGATAACATCACTGGATATAAGATCACTCAATATGGGGATCACTAGAGATAACATCACTGGATATAAGATCACTAGATATAAGATCACTCAATATAGGGATCACTAGAGATAACATCACTGGATATAAGATCACTCAATATGGGGATCACTAGAGATAACATCACTGGATATAAGATCACTAGATATAAGATCACTCAATATAGGGATCACTAGAGATAACATCACTGGATATAAGATCACTGGATATAAGATAACTAGATATGGAGATCACTAGATATAAGATCACTGGATATAAGATCACTAGATATGGAGATCACTAGATATGAGGGGCTGCTGATAAGTCTTTGGCTTTGTGTTCTTTTTTGTTTCTATGATAAGGAATGTTATATTACATGAAGTCTTATGTGTCTAATATATGTTTTCAAAATTTTGTGTTTGTAGCTTATGGCAACAGTGATCTCGGCATGCGGTAAACCAAAATGGCGGAGTCTAAGGCGATATTCACAGCAAATGAGAGCAGAGGAGCGATAAAATACTTGTTTCTGCAAGGAAAGTCCTCGAAGGATATTCATGTGACTTGTCGCAGACATTGGGGGATCAATGCCCTTCATATTCTACAGTTGGTTGCCAAATTTTATACGGGCCCCTTCAGCACCAATGATGAGGAACGTCCTGGACGACCGAGAGTGGTTGTTGTTCCGGAGATCGTCGATGCTGTGCACAATCGCATACTGGAGAATCGGCAGATTTCAGCTAAAGGAATAGCAGACATCATGGGGATTGTTTGTGTCATTGTACATGAACATTTGAACATGAAGAAGCTACCGTGTTTTTCCAAAATAAGTCCTCCCCCAAAAATAAGCCCTCGCCTGATTTTCAGAGATTCTTGGAATAGGCTTTAAATATAAGCCCTACTCCAAAAATAATCCCTAGTTAGTCAGCACCTCCGAAATGGTATCACCTGGTGCCCGCCTCCTGGGCAGTGCCGTTCCCGAGCTCCACCCACCCTTAGACTGGAGGTTTTGTGGAAAGCTCCAGTATTTTCAGGCTGAAGGACCTGAGATGATTTCACAATCACATGACTTGCGGGTCCTTCAGGCCATAGAGTGCAATGTGTAAGTGAGAGTTCAATGGATACACACACACATACATACATACATACATACATATACACTCACATTAATACACTCACACAAACAATCACTTATCTTAAAGTGTGGCTACTGTGACTTACTGGACTTGTAGTTCCCCAGCATGCCACACTTTCAAGATAAGGCACTGAAAGAATAGACACACACTCCATGGTTTGACTATAGGTTAATGTAGATCACTAGATATAAGATCACTGGATATGGAGATCACTAGATACGAGGGGAAGCTGATAAGTCTTTGGCTTTGTGTTCTTTTTTGTTTCTATGATAAGGAATGTTACATCACATGAAGCCTTATGTGTCTAATATATGTTTTCAAAATTTTGTGTTTGTAGCTTATGGCAACAGTGATCTCGGCACACGGGAAACCAAAATGGTGGAGTCAAAGGCGATATTCACAGCAAATGAGAGCAGAGGAGCGATAAAATACTTGTTTTTGCAAGGAAATATATATATGCACACGTACATATCCTACAGTCAAAAACCATGGGTGTGTGTATATACACACTGGTACTTGTAGTTCCACAGCAGCTGCCAAGGAACTAAGGGCCATATGTATGAAAACTGTCTAGGTCTAAAACTCACTGTTGCCCATAGCAACCAATCAGAGTACCCCTCTCATTCTTCCAGAGCACTATATGAAATGAAAGGGGCGCTCTGATTGGTTGCTGTGGGCAACAAAGTTTTAGACCTAGACAGTTTTCATACATGCGGCCCTAAATGTCCCAGGATGCAGTATCTGCACCTGTCGTGATAAAAAAAAATAAGCCCTCCCCCAAGCCCTTTTTTTGGAAATGAAAATAAGACCCTGTCTTATTTTTGGAAAAACACGGTATCTGTAAAGTGGGTCCCCAAATGTTTGACAACAGATCAGAAAAGCTGCGAGTGAAAACTTCCCGGTCCATTTATCAGCGTTTCCGGACTGATAAGAACTTCCCGGATCGACTGGTCACTATGGATGAGACCAGGATTTATTTCTATGACCTTGAATCCAAGGAGCAGTCAAAAGAGTAGAGGCACAGTGGTTCAGGGTGCAAAAATCAGCCACTAAGGTGATGGCGTCTGTGTTCTGGGATAAGGAGGGTGTGCTGCTAGTAGACTACCTTCAAAATGGTTCCACCATCAATGCAAGTTATTACATTGAACTTTTGGACCAATTGAAGGTAGCTCTGAAGACCAAAAGGCGTGGCAGGCAGTTCAAAGGAAGACAACGCCTCCGCCCACACTGCACAAGTGACCATGGCAAAACTGGTGGAGCTAGGCTTCCAGCTGGTTGACCACCCAATTTATTCACTAGATCTAGCTCCCGCCAACTATCATCTGTTTCCAAACCTGAAGAAACACCTCAAGGTACCAAATTTCACACCATTTCTGATGCCATGACTGCTAAGGATGACTGGTTTGAGGTATAACCGAAATCCTTCTTTTTGCAAGGCTTACAGAGCTTGGAATACGGATGTAAGAAGTGTGTGGACATCAGTGGAGAGTGTGTGAGCACCTCGTATAAGAGCATTGGTGTCACATACAAACTCTGCAGCATGTGAAGTGGGGGCCACTGTAATGTAGTTGATTAATTTCTACTCAACTGTATTTGCACTCACCTCTCAGGTGGCAAATTGAGCATAAATCACAGCACAGTCCAGGCACCCCAAAAATATCTCCGCTGCCACCACCTTCCTTCTGCAATCAAAATAAATCGTAGGGAAGATCTCTGATAGATGCAAGCACCACTTACAGGCACTTTCAGGGTTAAAACACTGAACAAATTGCTCTCTAGCAGCTGCAGGGTTAAAACACTTTATCACAGTTATGGGTTCTTAGTGCAAACGAGGACTAAACCTCACACGCACCAGGGTAGATACTTCTCTATCCCGTGGGGTAAGGAAGACAAATGGATTATTGACCCCGCGCTGTGAACCCTGATTTTCCATTAACAGGGTGTTTTATAGTCAACTCAGCCGGCTCAGGTTTCCAAACCTCCCATCAGTTAATTATGGTAATTAGTCTGTCCCTGATTGGAGGGAGATATTATATGAAGGGAAAGGACAATGCAGATCTAAGTGTGGGCACCCCATGATCGACCCATTTAATATGAAAGGGGGCATGTGATGGCTGTATACCAGGTGGGTCACATGTCCCTGTGAGCTATCACACTAAACCCAATGAACAAATTGAGGGTCCTGTTTCTTAGTTTTACAACTGGCCAGAGTTAATGGGCCTGTGGAAGCTGGCTCTGTGTATGAGATTACACAGACAAGGGGATACACATTGCATTTGTATTCAGGGGAGGTCATACAACACCCCCCACCTAATCACTGAAATGTAGTACAATTGCAGCAATACTGGGTACACATAACAATCTGTTATAATACACATTTCTATGATGGTTATAAACAGAACTTATTATCAGATCATAACTACTCCGCTCATTTTCCTCACAACTGGATATGGGGATCACTAGCTATAGGGATCACTTGATATGGAGATCACTGAATATGGAGGTCACTGAATATAGAGATCAGTAGATATGGAGATCTCTGGATATGGAGGTCACTAGATATGGAGATCACTGGATATGGAGGTCACTAGATATGGAGGTCACAGGATAAGGAGGTCACTAGATATAAGATCACTGGATATGGAGATCACTGGATATGGAGATCACTGGATACGGGGACCACTGGATATGGAGATCACTAGATATGGAGATCACTGGATATGGAGGTCACTAGATATGGAGATCACTAGATATAAGATCACTGGATATAAGAGCACTGGATATGGGGATCACTAGATATAGGGATCACTAGATATAGGGATTACTGCAAATGGAGATCACTAGATACGGAGAACACTGGACATAAGATCACTGGATATGGAGATCACTGAACATGAAGATTACTACATATAAGATCACTGGGTATGAGGATCACTAGATATAATATTACTGGATATGTGTCACGGGGGTCGCGGGCGCCGCTGCCCCCTGCGATCGCCCCCCGGCCCGCAGGGGGTCCGGCGCGGGTGCCACGGCTGCCCGCGTCCATCCCTCTGCTCTCTTGTCGCCTGCGCTGGGTCACTTACCAGTCCGCGCTCCGGAGAACGCTGTCCCCGCCTGTCCCGGCCGCCGCGCGCGTGCCCATTGCTGAAGGTGCACACGCGCCGGCTTCTCTAGATTTATAGGGCCAGCGTCCCGATAATTGGTCAACTGTCGGGCGCTGGTTCTATTTAAGCTATACGCCCCCAGCACTTCCTGCCAGTCCGTTGGTGTGCTTACCGTGAGTTTAGAGTGTATTGAAGTTCTGTCCTGATTACCTGTGTACC
Source organism: Phyllomedusa bahiana (assembly GCA_025379985.1). Classification (NCBI taxonomy): domain Eukaryota; kingdom Metazoa; phylum Chordata; class Amphibia; order Anura; family Hylidae; genus Phyllomedusa; species Phyllomedusa bahiana. The sequence continues at coordinate 5,128 of JAODAL010008372.1, read as the reverse complement.
AGTCCGCCTGCTTACTTTTCCTGACCTTGCCTGTTTGCCGCCTGCCCTGACCGTCTGCCTGTCTCTGACCACGAACCTCTGCCGCCTGTCCTGACCTTCTGCCTGTCCCCGACTACGCCTCTGGATTACGTCTGTGTACCACGCTGTACCCCGGCCGCCATCACAAGCAAGTCACGTCAGGGGTAGCGACCTGGTAGCCTCACGCCGCAGCAAGTCCATCCCGCTTTGCGGCGGGCTCTGGTGAATACCCTGGCGTGGCTTAGCTATCATCGCTTGCGTTGGCCCAGCGAATCCACTCCTGCGTTACAATATGGAGATCACTAGATATTGAAATCACTAGATATAAGATCACTGGATATAGAGATCACTAGATATAAGATCACAAGATATAGAGATAACTCGATACAGAGGTTACTGAATATAAGACCACTAGGTATAGAGATTAGTGTTGAGCGATTATTATCGACAAAGTTTAAATCGGCACGGTTTTTATGTTGATCGGAATTTTTCGATCGCGTGATAATTTAGGTGAAAATCTGCGCATAATCTATTAAAAATCGTGCCATTTTCGTCGCTTCCTGTCATTTTGGCGGCCAGCAAATCAGCTTAGAGAATAGAGCTGGGTGTGTGACGTCATGACTGGGATGTGTATGGTTGTAATTGGCTGGAAAAATCACATGACCTCGTTTTACATAGAACAGCCCTTCCTGTTCAGCCTCAGTGTGTGTCTGTGTATCATAAGAGCAGGACGTGTGCTCGGTCTCTCTCAATACAGCTCAGCGAAACAGTTCTCTTTGTTCACACAGACAGCTATGCTTTTAGCTGTGAACATTAGAACATAGGTAGATTAGAGAATTTCAGTTTTTAGTTACTTAGGCTGAGAATTTTAAGGAAGCGAACACAGGCTGGCAGGCAGGCTTTTGAAAGGAGAGTGGATATTGTGCAGCCCAGACTCTGCTTTGACCCTGCATTGAAATGGCTTTTTATTAAGTTTTTGGACAGTTTTTGGGAAATATTAGCTTGTATTTTGTGCAGCCTGTATTTATATTAGGATACAGATCTTTTCTAGTAACTGCAGGTGTATTTGATAGGTGCAAAACTCACCTTTTATTATCTGTACACGATTTAATTAGTTTTTTTTTTCACTTTGGCGCAGCTCAGTTTTGTTCAAAGTCCCACTTTGTACTTACAATAGGATACAGAACTTTTCTAGTCACCGCAGGTGTATTTATAGGTGCAAAAACCACGTTTTAATTATTCGTACACAATTTAATTAGGTTTTGTTCATTTTGGCGTGGCCATTTTTGGTAAAAGACCCATCTTGTACGGATATTACCGTACAGAAATTTCTAGTAATTGGTGATGTATTTAATAGGTGAAAAAAACACATCTTATTATCAGTAAACAATTAAATTTCATGTTTTTCACTTTGGCGCAGCTCAGTTTTGTTCAAAGACCCACTTTGTACTTACAATAGGACACAGAACTTTTCTAGTCACCGCAGGTGTATTTCATAGGTGCAAGACCCACCTGTTATTATCATTATACATTTCAAATAGTTTTTTTTTTTTACTTTGGTGCGGCCCAGTTTTGTTCATAGAGCCACCTTGTACTTAAATTTGAATACAGAAATTTCATAGTTACTGTTGGTGTATTTCATTGGTGCAAAAACTACCGTTTGTTTTCCGTATAACTTTTAAACAGCTGTATTGCACGTGGTGCGACCCTAGTTTTTTTCTAATAGCCACGTTGTACGACAATTCAGATAGAAAAGTTTTCTAGCAACTGTTCTCGTTTGTCATTGCTGCAAAAAACGCAATTTCTCATCCGTGTAACTTTTGAATAGTTTTATTGCGCTCGGTGAATCTCAGTTTGGCGCAGATAGCGCGCTTGTATGATAGTTTGTTGAAAACTATCAATTCCTAGTCCTACTAGGCAGTTGTAAATCCCTGGGATGAAGGAAGAACACTGTTGATTTTGTCTTACGGTTCTTCCACCAGACCGCATTTCACAGGTATTCGCTAGAAACATTTCAGTTTCTAATCCTAGTTGGCTGTAGGAAATTAGAGGAATTTAAGAATAGCTGTGATTTGCCGTCTTTTAATAAGAGACTTTCAAAAACTCTTCCATACCTTCTTTTTTTTTTTTTTAACATGAGTAACTATACTTCAACAGAAGCAATATAATAATGCAAGTGGGCACCGCCTGGCGGCATGGTGCCCGGATAAATAACAATATATGACAGAATAAAATCTTATAAAACTTTACATAACATGAAAAAGTGCAAACCAGCAACCACAAGGGTTAAAGCAGCCACAGTCCAGTGCCCACTGAATGCCATGTGGGTTCCTGGGGGTAGACACATCCTGGACCCATGTGCCCCCATCACAGTGCCATCTACTTGGTCTTCTTGGCCTCAGGGATCTTGGCTGGGGTCTGGTACACTGAGGTTTAGGTGTCCTTGGTCAGGGGGAAGATTCTCCTGGTGTGGGCCTGGTCCCCTGATGCCCCACACTGGGGCAGGTGTAACTGCTCAGAATTGGGCACACCACCTTGCCAGTCAAGTCCTTCAGGCTGTGGGCAGTGTAGAAGCTGCGGGCCTCCCCATTGTGCTTGCAGAAGGAGCAGTGGGTAAAGTCAGAGTCCCCCTTGGAGGGGTCAGGGACGCTGGGTTTGGGTCCTGGGGCTCCAGGTGGCAGGGGGTGACTTCTGTCCCTCTTGTCTCTGGGGTAGACATCTTTTGCTGGAGCTGGCTTGGCAGGTATCTGGCCTGGGGGTAAGGTGCCAGGATCTGCAGAGGGCCTTGGCTGCTGGTACCATGGGGTTTGCTCCTCGGAGGGCAGGGAGGGTGGCTTTGGGGGCCCGGGAAATTCCCACATTCAAAAGTCATCCGGGATCTTGTCTGCTGCTCGGCGCCCCTTCCCATACCTTTTTAATTTTTTTATCTTTCTAAACATGGCGAAATGCAGGGGGGTAAGCAGCTAGGGGGGCGTGGGACATGGAGGTAAGGTATGAGAAAGGTGCTTTTCCAGTGCTGCGCAACACGAAATGCCAGCGGATCGTCAGTTCGGGACCGTGGGGCTGTCACGGTCGGGCCTGGAACCAGTAACAAAACACGTCCCCAAATCTTCCTTCAGGGGTTTAAATGCAACCCTGCACCCCGCATCTTCCCTCCTCTCCCCCCCAGTCCAGATCCTTTTTCCCCATTTTTTAATTGGGGGTTTGCAGGTTTGGGGCTACTGCATTCCGGCGGAAAGACAATGTCCAGTTCAAGTAAAATGATGTTCAAAAAATATGCCTTTGGTTTTTTAATTTGTGGGTCATGGGGTTTGGGGCTATTTCCCGGGTTTAAACGGGGGCATAATTAGCCCGCAGTTACCCGGGGTGGCCGGGGCGGGACGGGAGGCGGGGGGGGAGGGGGGGCCCGGGACCTGCCGGCCCATAACAATCCTGCTACCCGGGGGTATACCCGCTAAAAGGTAATTGTAATTATCTCCCCCCTGGGATTCGCCAGCGGGGAAGGAGACATTCCAATTCTCTATAAAAATGTGGTTTACGTAATAAAAGGGCGTTTTCACCCCGAAATTTGCGACTTGGGCGGTAATTAGGCCGAAATAGGGGCCCATTTTAAGCCGTGTGAACATGGCCAAAGGGTATGCTGTGGACAAGCAGGTATAGTAAATGGTCTGTGACTTTTTTTCTGTGGTTTTAAACCAAGTGTTTGCCTAAAATGTAGCACTATCCCAAAATTTTACTGTTTTGGGGTTAATTCCAGCTTCTCCACCCCGTTTGGGTGTAAAATGAAAGGGGTTGTTGCTCTCCATAGACTTTAATGGTTCATCAGCGATAATCTATTATCAACTATCGGAAATCGTCTTGATAATTGACGATATCAACTATCGACCCGATGACGATAGTCGACGTAATCGCTCCTCACTAATAGAGAACACCAGTGTGCAAGTGGAAAAGCCACACATATGTCGGTAATGTAGACTGCTTACATTACAGAGGAGTGTCCAGACTGAATACGATTGTACCAAACCCTCAGCTGTAATAGGTCAGCACTATTTTATTTTATTTTTTTTAGCCTTTAGATCTTAACAACTGTTGTTGACAACAATTAGAGATCTTGAAAACGGTGAGGATCTTAAAGACAAAGAGACAGAAATATTAAGCACCTGCCTAAAGTGAAGCACAAATATAAAGCGCCAGAATGTCCAGTATTCAGTCAGGTGCTTGCTCCTGCTACAAAAAACATAGTTTACGACGTTTGTTCAGCATAAAAATGTTGCAGATGTGCTAATAAATCACCCATCCCTAAAGTTTCATGAAGAGTTTTAGAATTTTTCATTCTACAATGATGAAGCTTTATTTATAGGAGTCTGGACTGGAACATTACAGTAATTGTTTGTAGACCAAGGATGGCAACACAAAATGAAACAGGTGGCCTTTCCTTACACTACTGCCTGCATCCGGAGGATCGGTAAATAACACAAGGTAAAAGTAGGGTTTATAATGTAGAACTAAAAACTTCACACCCCAAAAATCGATCGTACAACTAAAACACCTAGATCTCTGTAAACTATATTCAAAGGGGTGTTCCAACACTTCAAAATGCTCCTTCATCTTTTTGGTTGATGAAAAAAGAGGAAGATTATTTACTACCAGGATGCTCTCGTTCTATCGTGGCTGTACCTGTGAACGTTCATCATTCATGTGATAGGTGCAGCCATTCTGAGACTGCACCGGTCACTTGTTACAGCTACACTGCTCAGTACTGCTCTGTAATGTCCTCCATGCTGCTGCTGCTTCTAGTAAGTGTTATATCCCCCCAGTTCTGGAGTCACAGCTACAAATGCTCAGTACTGCTCTATAATTTTCTCCATGCTGTGCTTTAGTAAGTGTTATATTCTACCCATGTGGAGTCACAGCTACACTGTTCATTACTGCTCTATAATGTCCCCATGCTGCTGCTGCTTCTATAAGTGTTATATCTCCCCAGTGTGGAGTCACGTCACTGCCAGTACTGCTCATAATGTCCCCCCATTTGTGTTTAGAGTGTTTTTTCCCCCCCGTGCTGGATCACAGCACATGCTCATACTGCCTATAATGCCCCTCCTTTTTCCAT